>JAQFZT010002110.1:0-12552 GCA_034696325.1 Camisiidae sp. | reverse complement strand
GATAAATATAATTATCAACAACTGCTGCATCAATTGATTTAGTAGTTTTGATAAAATAAAGTGAAGTATTCATTATAGTTTAGAAAAATGAATAATTTATTAATAAAGTTATTTGACTGATAACTCAAATATGAATGAAAGTTATTGTTTGAATAGTAGTTATTTTAAAATCATTTAATCAGCGATGCATGGTTGTATTAAAAGATGCATTGATCATAGTTTATATAACAATTTTTCAAGTTATGTGGATTGGAACAATGCATGTGGAGGTTATTGGATTAAAATAGGAGAAAGTATAGAATATGATAATCCCGGTTATGTTTTTATGTAGCTGACTTACCTGTAACTGTTGACTCAGAAAAGGTGAATGATGGAGATGATGCAACTGAATTCATAACTTGAAAACTTGTTTAACAACTATTTTTACACGTAACAATGACGTAATTTTTAAAAATTGATTCTCACAATAGATTAAAAAAGCCAAAAAATTTTATTAATTTATAAATCCTAAAACATACATATTTTAAAAAATAAGAAACAAATGGACTTATAAATTATTAATTTTGAATTTAGATAACATTCATGTTATTTTCATATATGTTTTCCTTTTAATCCTTGCGATAAGAGGTTGGACGACTTATTGCATCCCAGGGACGCTAGAAATTAAATAAGACATTAAAATTTTTGTAATATTTATTAAAGGACTTGACTTCAGGCTTACCTTTCAGGGTAAAGGACTCCCGTTTCACGAATAGTCTCTTCACGTCGCTTCAACGCGTCCTTTAACTCCTTGGTAGCCTCTAAGGACGATCATGAATTATTATCAGTCTATGAATGCTTAACTTAGGTTGCCTACTTTTCGCAACTTTTGGAGCAGACTCCTTGACCTTCTCCTTCACGTATTCTTTGACTATTTCCTTGACCACCTCCTTGCCAAACTCCTTTGCATCAGACATGGTCTTTCCTTCTTCAAATGAAAACACTTTCTCTTGATAACGATTAACTACCTCCTTAGTATTTTTTCTCACGACAAATCTTACTTTCATCAACTATAACTACGCTTTCCAGAGATCCCAAAACATGAAAACGGTTCACGAACGACGCCTTTTTTTCCTAGACGAAGAACGAAAAAACAACGTTAAAATAAAAGTTACCCTTATTAACTGCAACATAATTTCATAAACTCTCACCGCTTTTGCTTGAGGAACACACCTAAAACGACGCTACTCTAGAGATTCATATAAAAGCATTGCTCCCTCTATTAATCTTAAATATAAATAAAAATCAAAGAATATTACTATTCATTTATGATACAAGTTTTTTTAATTAAGAAATTAATTATTCATTTTTATAGGAGTTTACATTCATTATAAGATTCATTTTTTAAGTTTTAAGCTTAAATATTACTATGGAGTTACTCCATTGTAATAATCATTTTCTATAGAAACTCGTCCAGTTTTCAAGTGCTCTTCAAACAGAGATTGGAATAGCTGTTCACTTTATCATATTTCCCATATTTGGTGCAATAGTTATAAAAAGATAGATAAGCCTTTAACTCAATGTCGAAATCAAAAAGCTAACAAAATATGATCCCATATTGTTCCGTTTGTGTTTGTTGTTTAACTCAAAAGTTCTCTACTCTTTTAATCTTATTTCTTTGAAATCCTGTGTCTTTATAAAAGCATAATTTACCATAACACCAACAGTATATTAACATTGAACCAAATAAACTTGAAATCCCCAGCAACACATAAACCCAAAACATCAGTCTATTATTTTCAACGCAAAGAGATCTAACTTTTTCTTCAGCATCGTTTATTAACACTTCTGTTATCATTATTTATAAATTAATGAAATCGTATTCGATAAACGTCTTTTAGCTCTTTCTCTATCATTATTTCTAATCACAGGGTTCTTATTCAACAAATTCAGAATCTTTTGTTCATCATATTGATTGACAACCTTGACAATGAGTTTATTTTCGAGTTTGAAAATGGGATAATTTTTTTGATAATAAATAATTTAGGGGATTGAAAACAGGGGTTAATTTTGATCAAATGAATTTTGATCATGTGAATTTTGATCAAACGAAGTGCCCCCGTACCGCACACACCATTAGTTCGCCATCTGCAGGGGTCCAACACCCGTCCCTAATCCCACGACAGAGCCCACTACACCCGAATCTTCTTTTCCTTATCTTATTCTAAACTAATCTGAAAAAAATCATTTTCTAAATAAAATCAGAAAACGACTGCATTCTCGGTATAACTGTTTCATTTGAATAACTGATCACTTATGGTATGATTTTCATATCCATTCCACGAAAAGTCTATTAACTAAAACTATATTATGTCTAATGATAACCAAAACGTTTTGAACAGCTTTCGCTTTGTTCACAATAACCATCCCGTTGTGTCCAACAATTGCTAATAAACTGTCCGATGCCTCACAATTCAATAATTTAGAGTTTTTTCATTAATTCTTGCAATTGGATTTCAATACATAATAAACTTCTGGCCAATACAACCACTCACTGATCAGTACTAATTGTGACTAAAATGTGTACCAATTATCCCATCCCATGAAGTAATAGTTAAATAATTCTATCCATTGGTTTGGATTCCGTTTATATCACAAAATGATTAGAAACTATTTTGATATTTTTAGACTTTTTTAACGCGTTTTTTATATAATTGGCATAACAATAGGTTACTATTGTTGAAGTGCGCTATACTTTAAAATTACAAATTACATAATCCTTAATTAAACCCAAACTTGAGCCTCATTTTGTGAACAATAATCCTTTAATTCTTATCTCTTATTTTGAGTTAAATGGAAAATTGATTAAAAACTAATTATCTTGAAATAGAGTGAAGTGAATAATAGAAAGACTTTATTAATAATTTGTAAAAATATGAGTGAATTTATAAAATGAATAGGTTTTGAAAAGTAGATAAAAGAATGATTAAATAAGTTTTGGAAACTTAATAAAACTTTGAGTACTGGAGAGTGAAAGCACGCCATCTGTTGTCAACTTACATAAGAGACAACTTATGTTATATCCTTTTCCGACTAATGTGTATGTGAAACAAGTCATTAATAAAAATGAAGTATGAATTAAATTAAATTAAAATTAAATTTAATCATTATATTAAATAATATTTAATTAATCCAAAATAGGGTCGAATTGTGCTCATTCAGTGGGTATAAGATATATCCGGGACACGGAAAACGTATGGTTAAGACCGATGGAAAGGTATAAATATTTATTTTGATGGTATAATTGAATGCGATTTGAATGGAAATTATAATTAATATAATTATATGAAAAGGTGTTTACATTCTTGAACGCAAAGTGCGAAGCGGCACAACTCATGAGACGTAACCCAAGAAAGATTACATGGACTGTACTCTATAGACGAAAACATAAAAAGGGTATTGAAGAAGAACAGGCGAAGAAGAGAACCAGAAGAACCACCAAATTTCAGAGGGCTATTGTCGGCGCTTCTCTTAATGACATTTTGGCCAAAAGAAATATGAAACCAGAAGTTAGAAAAGCTCAGAGAGAACAAGCCATCAGGTATTCAACGCATTAATCAATCTTTGCATTGATTTGTATTCATTTTGATTCTTAATTATCTTTTATAATTGTTTTAGAGCTGCAAAAGAGAAACAAAGAGCCACTAAGACCCAGAAGAAGGCATCCGCGCCCGCGCCTAAAGTATGTCCATTTCATATTTGTTTTAGGAATTCTTGTGGTCATCACTTTTATTACATTCCAATCACTTGATGATTCAATGCAACAATTCATAGTTATTTTCATTTCAAATGATTCTTTCAATTTATCAATCAATTGCTCTTATTTTCAAGTATTAGTCGATAATTGTTTTCATATTTTCCTTCATTGATATAATTGAAGTTTTCATTCAAATCAATTTAGTGTTACTCTTACTGAATATAAATATATTTATAAATTCCTACAGTATTGAGTGCTTTGTTTCTCGTTAAATAGTCTATAGAGAAGATCATAATTTTATAATTCAAACTTTAATTTACTATTGAAAATGAATATCTATTATAAAATAATGATAAGATTTCAAATTAACTAATAGTTGACAATTGAGTTTTCACTAAAATCTTAACATTTGATGAGTCAAACACTCAATAATTATTAAGACATTTATGGCATAACATTTTGTACTTTTGTGTGATTTTTCATAAAGAAAATCTATTATCTCTACTTATAATAGTTAAAAGTTTGAACTATAAAACTATGGTTTTCCCTACTTTCTCATCTCAAGCTTTTAAATATTTACGAAAATTTTTCAACTTAAATCAACTCCAGATGAATGTCTTCTAAAATCACATTCATATTGTTGTCCATCACGTTCTCTAAAATGTTTAGCAGAATATCTCTATCAGAATTGATTCTTAATTTTAAATGAATTCTTAACACTTAATGAAAATTTGAATTTAAAAGAGCCAAATTTGGGAATAGTTTGGGATGACATGACGACTAAAGTTGTTGTATTGACTCGCTTTAACACCCACTAAAACTTTTTATTGAATGTTGAGAATCTTTAATACATTTATTTTTGTAAAATTTGGAACAATGTGTTCGCACGAATGAATTATAGAAATATTGTTGAAGTTTTGAGAAAAATGATGCTTATTTTATGTAACTTTTTTGTATTATAGGGAGCACAGAAAAAAGCTGCGCAGAAGGCAGCCAAACCTGTTATGACAAAAGCTCCGAGAGTTGGCGGAAAGCGATAAATATTGGTTTTCATTTTTTGAATACTAAATAATATTTTGCTTTTTAAGTTAGAAATTATAACAAAATAAAGAATTTGTTTCATTCAATTGAGTTATTTTATTTAATGTACATTTATATGTTCGTCGACCCCATCCTTTATCAGCTCATAAGTCAACTTTGATGATCCCCTGGAGGTTCAAGTGCAAGGACACTAAAGTTACGAGATTTTCCTCATTTTAGTATAGAATACAATACTTACACTATGCTCTACAATATCTAATACTCACTTTATTGATAAAGTAGAAGTCATCTGAGTATAAGTACATCTCCTTTTCAAATAAAATCTCATTTTAGTTTTGAACGTATAACACATTTCTTAGAAATATTCTCAAAATTTATTATAATTGACTGAAAAAGAAATGACCCAAAACGGAAAGATTGGTATTGTTGGCAGGTATGTAATGTTCTCTATAGTTTATGATCTCTTATGTTTGACATTTGATGGTGTCGTTGAAACCAATATGAGTAATAAAAGTAAACTTTTGATTTGAAAAGTGGTTTAATTGGAAGAAGTTGGGCGATGCTCTTCGCCAGCGCTGAATTTAATGTAGCCCTTTATGACATAGTGGGCGAAAATGTTGACAAAGCTCTGGAAGATATCAAAGTTCAACTCAATAATTTAGAAGCGAAAGATTTACTTCGCGGCCAAATTAATGCTAACGAACAGTTTTCATTAATTAGAAAAGCTCACACTTTAGAGGATTGTCTTGAGAATGCGATTCATGTTCAGGTAATTCTATCAAAAATTAACTCATTTTTCACAACTATTCACAAAATCAAATTTTAAACAATTCATACAAATTTACTACTCATTACACGCATTTTTGTACTCGAGAGCAATCATTAACAGCTTTAAACTTAATGCACGAGTGCTTTACTGAGACATAACTCATTTCAAAATTAATATGAAGTTTTGCTATTATTTTTAGTGTTGTTCTCCGTAAGAAATATTCAATTAAATCAAACGCAGAGACATGAAAATGGTTTGCTTTACCAGAATTATAACAAAACAAATCTAGAATGAATTGATTAGATTTGAACTTAAATTGTTATGCATTAACATAGAGTAACATTTATATATCATTTATTTTATACTCACTGTTCAGTTCAAATATATTCTAAGGACACAATTGATAATTATCTTTGACTTGAATCTTATTCTTAACATTGTTTGAGCCTTTTTTGGTGCGATCCTTTACCCGATTTATGACCCTCTGTCCAACCCCAATAGCCCTAAATTGTCCCGACTTTTGATTAAGTAGTCCGAGAAACTGATGTAAACTTATTGTGACACTTGGGAACGAATTGCCTTTTCAAACAAATTGATGAATATTTAATTGAGTGTTTACTCAACTACAAAGTCAATCGGCCGAACTCTCTGCTCAAAAGTCATTAGTATTAAAATGAGTTTTAAATGATTAATTCAAACACATTAAATAATGTTTCGCATTGGGATTACGACTCAAATATGCTATTAATTAGTTTCATTCAATTCAAATACAGAACTTTTTCAAAATGATTCATTTTTTTGAACACATTTGAGTCACTGATTGCTTTACATTCAAATGTTTATTTGCTATTTAGTGAACCCGTCGGTGCTCTGAAAAATGATTCACTAAATCGAAACTTGACTAAATCCGAACTTTATTTCTGAGCATTTTTAATATTTATATTGATTTAAAATAAGAAGTAATTTTAGTACATTTAAACTTGTTATTCTGAAGCTTTGCACTGTAAATTTGGTCTCAATTAATTGAATGCCATTTTAACCAGACATTTTCATGTTAAGTCATTTATTATATCATTAACACATGTTTTGTTTTCTCATAGAAATTCAAGTTTTAGAGTTTATAATCCTATTTAAATAGTTTGACTGATAACTAAAGTTGACTAAAAAGAGGTAAAGGCAAAGCTATGTGGGCTTTAGAAAAGCATTGACTAAATGGAGAAGTTCACTAAATGAAGGTTCACTAAATCCTCACATTATGCATCCATAGAAGTTGCCGGTGTTTTAGAAAACCCTTTACTAAATCGAGGCCAGACTCTATAACCTATATATATATATAGCGAAAAATAATATAAACCAGACTCAAAATTAATGTCTCAATCAAAGAGAGAGAAAGTATAGGAGTTTTTAACTTTCAATTTTCAATTTCTTGAATTCAAAAGTTTTGAAAATGAGTTTTGCCCTCACATCACACGCGGGAAATCGGTTTGAGTTCCTTCAAAATTATTAAAGTTTTTCATTGATTTTCTTATGATTATTTACAATATAAATCAAAATATAATCTCGATTCTGATTGTATGTCAAATCGTAGGCTTTATTTTATTTGATGGCAGACTATATTTTTTGAGAATTTCTTATCTTCGAAATACCGTTGAAGTGAATTTCTTATATCCAAATGACTACTGCTCTATATTGATGTTACTCTAATCAACAGTAATGATAACATTATGTACTTTAATGTAAACTTTTATGCAATTATCATTGATATAAACCTTATCATGTAATGTATTTCTAGGTTTAATAATTGAGAATTGTTTGCACACTTATGACTCACTACTTAATAATCATAAATAAATATATCTAATCATGACTTTACTTAATATTACTTGAATTCTCTCATTAAATTGATATTTATTTTTCACAAAATCAAGTCTTGATATCCTGTTCATGAACTGAACTTATTTAAAATGTTTACAGTAACTGATAGTCTCGAACTGTCTCTCGATAGATATGTATTTACTTTATTGATTTGATACCAGAAAAGTGTAGTTTAATATCTGAATATTTAAGACATTAATAATATTGTACAGGAATGTGTATTCGAAGACATTGATTTGAAGTCAAAAGTTTTCAAACTACTGGACAAAATAGCTTCTGATGATGTAGTTCTATGTAGTTCTACGAGTTGTTTTCTGCCATCACTTTTTGCAGAACCTCTAAAACATCGCAATCAAGTAATAGTCGGACACCCAGTAAATCCACCATATTTTGTACCACTCGTTGAAATAATACCAACCAAATGGACGGATGAGAGTATTGTAAAACGAACTCGAGCTCTATTCACTCAAATTGGTCAAAAGCCGGTCGTGCTTAAGAAAGAAGTGCCCGGTTTTATAGTTAATAGAGTTCAATACGCAATACTTAGCGAATGCTATCGATTGATTGCTGACGATGTGATTAGTGTTGAAGATGTGGATACTGTGATGTCTGATGGTCTTGGAGCGAGGTATGCATTTATGGGTCCCTGGGAGACAGCACATCTCAATGCACTTGGTAATTTATTCAATCATAAGTTCCACTAATCATTCAATGTCTTATTTTTTACTCAAATTCATGCTCTCTTTTTAAACTAAGGAATGGATGAATATTTCCAGAAGTATGCAAAAGGTATATATGATGTCTGTAGTGATTCGGGACCTGTTCCTAGAATGGAAGGAAAAACGGCGGATATTATCAGTGATGCGATGACTAAAAAGATTCCGATCGAAAAATTGACTGAAAGAAGAAAGTGGAGAGACGAGAGACTCATCGCTTTGTCTCAACTCAAGAAAAAACTTGACGGATAGGGTTTACGAAAAGTTTCGATTTGATTGAAAATTGTAATATTGATAATAATAAAGTAATTAATGAAAATTCAAAAACTTAATTACTTGTATTACAATATAGTTTTTCAATAAAAATATCATTTTAAGTAGAGTTACTGTTATTGTACTTCAATTGAATGAAGAATAAACTCAAATAAGATCATCAGCAAAGGTGCACATCGGGTTTGGTCGGGCGGGTTCGGGTTCAAGAACTTTAGAATCGGCCGAAAAATCTTAGGAATTGAAACATAAAAATAAATTCTCAAATTTCGTTATGTGTTGCTATGCATTTGAAATGTACAAAAACTTCATTAAATCTCTATTATTTCATGTTAGACTTGAATCGGAGACTTCTATATTTGATTAAGTTTTAGTCAATGCAAAGTTTAGGGTGAGGCCAAACAGCCAGAAAAGCTGGACCGGAGATTTTGGCCCTTTGAACAGGTCTAAAGCTGATAATGAATAAGCGAATATTAAAAAAATTAGGAAAATTCGAGTTCAAATCAAGAATTTAATATGTAATTAAAGAATTTGAAAAAGTAATTTAAATTTCACGTTTTTAGTGATTTATTCACACATCGAGAATATTTTTCTAGAATTTAGAATTTATAGAATTATTCATTTATTATATTTTAGTTGAAATCATTTTCTTTTGGTTTCAGTTTATTCATGAGTTTGAAAACGTATAAATTTTTTGGGAGTTATTGATGGGATTGAAAACAGGGAATGGACGAATCGATGTGATACCATTTCAAATTGGTTAATGCGGTTGTACAGTGTGTCAAATAATTAACTCTTCATATGAGTTTTTTTTGACTAAAATGTTGTGTATGGGCAACTCTATGACATAATTAATGTTTAATAATTAAATATTATGCAAAACATAATTTAATTGCAAATATTGATAAACATTTTTAAAGAACTAAATTTATCTGACACTTAGACACCTGCACTAAGGCTTAAGAGCTGTGATTAGAAATTAAGAGAAAATTGTTTTGTGAATTATTATTGAGTTATTTATGAATTGAACAAAGCCCGGAAGAGAGTTTCAAAAGTAACAGTAATAAAATCGGTCGAATGAAACATTAAAAACTTTTTGAAAAGAGTAGTTCAAAGCCTTTTTGAAAAGAGTAGTTCAAAACCTTTTTGAAAAAAGTAGTTGAATTGAATGCATAAATAGAAAAGAAAATGATGTTTGTTGAAAACGTGGTGTAGTAAGAGTTTTCCAACATTATTAAACTTAATCTAACTTTGTTTTGATTGAAAATGAAAGCTTGTTTTTCTTTTGCTGTCAAGTGCCTCAATGAAACAAATGATTAGTTTTGGAATCTTAAAGAAAAACACAATAGGGATCAATTTAAGTACAAACTATGCAAATAGACAAAATTCAATTCTACTTATACTTAAGCTTTTATTCTCAAACTCATGTCAATTATACCAGAAAAGTTCACGAATTTTATTGTTCAATATGTCGAATGGAACTTAAGATGTACTCTTTTTAAAGCTTAAAATAAGATAATGGCTCATAAGAAATATTTATTTTATATTTATAACTGAGTAATGACTGTTAGTAATCAATGTTTTTACTTGAGATTTTCATGAACTCAACTCTTATCAAATTTTGAGAGTTAAGAGGTGTTAATTCATATGGTTTTTCTATATAAACTCATATTTAAACTTTTACGCAAATTTTGGTGAATAAGTTTTTCATTCAGATAATTGTTTCGAAAATTCGAATGTTTTATGACTTATACTATATTTTGTTGCTTTCTTTTAGACTTAAGCCTCTATATTATTTCAACACTTCAAAGAGTACATTTTGAGTGGACTCAAATATGTATAACTCGGTTTTCTCAAGTGAGTAATGAATGTCTTCACTTGAGATTTTCATTACCTTAGCTCTATTGATAAAGTTTTAAGAATGATTGAGATTTAATAGATTCGTCCTTAAAGGGTTCAAACATAGATTCAAGTTTTTGAGTCGGATTTTCATTCAAATAAGTGTTTCAACTCAAACATTTTATGATTAATAATATATTTATTGCTTTTCTTAACCCTAGACTTACGCCTTTAAAATATTTAAAGACTTCTGAAAAGTAAATTTTAAGAAACATCGTTCATGTTCTCAATTTGATATAAGTTACTGATCAACAAGACTTATCTAAACGAAGCAACTCTAATGCCAGTATTGTCTTGGAATTCGATTAAAGTTTCAATGAAAAACGAAGGCATGCGAAATATGCCAAGAATGCGAAATATATTCTTAATTTGAATCAAATTCAATGTATACATAAATTGCGTATAATTTGCAAGTTTATAACTTTAGACTTTGACTAATGTTTGCGCAATTGGTTTTCAGTTTAAATATAGATACGAAGTTAAGGTTAACATATTTTTTGAAACTCGATCGTGAACTTGTTTCAATTAATAACAATTTTAAATAGTAACTTTTGACTGATCGGATTCATAAGAATATCTATTTTTGTAATGAAGTTGATTTATTGAACCTTCAAAAGAGGCGTAAAGTCTATAAAACCTACGCAACAATTTTATTACTGTTATAATTGGGCACTTCTCATCACAAAACTTCAATTATCTCTTGTGAGTAATGAAGTGTTGAACAAATTTAAGTTTGTTATTTTAATGCTGTCTTAAGAACTATTCTTTATAATCAACGCATACAACAGAAAATAAGCTCATTTCTAGTCAGTTGAGTTGATTTCATTCTCAAATCATTATTCGAATCCTGGTTTTACATCTCATTTTTTAGAGTCAATTTTATGTTCGTATTGAGAATCATCAATCATTCAAAATAATGTAATTTACTGTATAAATTGTCACATGTTTATCGTTAACATTTTTATTTCACACTTGGAAAACGAAAAACTGAAATAAGTGAATGAATTGAATTGTCACAAATTGAAAACCCTATCATACTTAAGGCTATCTGCTATGAGTTCAGTATTTGAGTTGAGGCAAGAGTTGGAAAAAAAATTATTTATTCGCTGATGTACTCATGTATTTATTATACATGTAAATATGTTTAAAACTTCTTTAAAAAATAAGTTGTTCTTTATAAATAATTGATTTTAGCTAAAACTCTACCACTAAATTAGCTTTGAGCAAGAATTTTACAGAAAACTATAGTCATAACTTGAAAATTTCCAAAAATTTAGTGATCAAAGTAAAAATATGACACTTTTGAAGTCTTCAAATAATAAAAAGGCTCATAAGAAATATTTATTTTGAATCTATAACTGAGTAATAACAATGAGTAACAAATGTGTTCAATTGTGATTTTGGTTAACTCAACTTAAAACTTGAACTTGAACATGTTGAAATTTTTTTCACATTCACTGTATGGAGCTAGGTAATATGCTCAGGAAAACCATAAAAATTTCAAAATTCTCAAAAATTGAATCTATAGAGATTCAAAAATGAGTGAATACCTGTATTTTTGTTTGTCTGAAATTTTTTATTTTCAAAGTTACAGCACTTCAAACATTGAAAACTCGAATTTTTGATGAACATTGTTATTTTTAAACCGAAAATCTTCACATTTGTATCAAATGTAATCATTGTAATCTCAATAATTATTTTCCTGTGTTTTTGCTTTGTTATAAAATTCAATGTTTTTTTCGATATGAATAAATAGGAATTCAAAATGAATAGGAAAATAATTAAAGATATATAATTATTGAGATAACATTTACGGTTGTCAGATTTCCGAGAGCCCAAATCTGTACAAAAATGATCAAAGGGTGAACTCTTATGCAAAATTTTAGAAATCCAATTTCTACTTTATTTATGTAATACAGATAATATGTAACAAACAGATTATTTGAATTTAAATATAAATAAAATCCTTTAATGTCTTTAAAACATTTGAAAATAAATATAAGGCTTTATTGAAAAATAAGTTTGCAATCTTACAACAAAATTTGTGTATTTTTAATGATCTAGTTATAAATATAAATTGAATATTTCTTATGAGCCCTTCTCTTATTTGAAAACTTGAAAAGATTACCTTTTGAGTGAGATTAAACATATATATGTATAATGTATAAAATACAGATAGAATTTTTTAAAAGGAAACCCAAAAGTTAGAGATATGAAACTTTTATTTTAGTAAAGTTAAGAACTGC
>JAQFZT010002109.1:0-12561 GCA_034696325.1 Camisiidae sp. | reverse complement strand
TAGACACGAACCAATTACATATTTGTAATCAGTATGATCAGGAGGTGCAGCACTGGCTATTCATTTTTCAAAAAAATTAAAAAAAAATTTAATTTTAGCAAAAAATACTATACCCTGCCAGGATCGAACTGAAAGCAATGCTATACAAAATCTTTGTTTTTTGATACTTTCCGTTCTTCTGAACGGGCTTTATAGCTAGTTAAAAATAATAGATAAATTGGATTATACCTGACTAATTGATTCGATAAAACTCGAATTTATTTTTTTCAATGCATTTTATCTATTACTGAAATTTTGATAAATTTGTGTGAATTTTTTTTCTTCATATTCAATAAGTATTTTTTGATTATGTAAATAGTTATAATATTTTTTTATTCAGAATATAATTTAAGGAATAAATATTTATTTAAAATACAATTTATTATAAGCTAATAAATGAATCGGAAAGCTTTATAATTTTGAAGTGCATTTATACGAAACACTTGAAGTCTAAGATTCCTTTTTTGCATACAGGAACTCATCTATAGAATCAATATTCTCATCATTTTTTATTTTCTATCAGTTTTGCGATAAATACCTCTCGAGAGATAATGTATAAGTTAATAAAACTAATTCACTGCTCATAACAATTTTTGATGAATAATTTCCGAGAAAACAGATACTTAACAATTGTGAACAAATAAAAATTTTAAAAGTTAATGTTTGCCAGTGAGCAGAGGCAATAAATTATCGATAAGTTTTCACATTTTTACAAATAAATGACATATTAATGAAAATAGCCTTTAAGAATAGATGTTTATTTTAAAATTCAATTTTTATGTGTAATCTCTATTATTTTCAAAAATATAAGCGAAAGACGAAGTATTGGTTGTATCAAAAGTCTCCATCAATTCTCACATTTGAAATATACTTTTTCAGAATTCAGAATTTGATTATTGCTATAAATTCTGGACCCATTTATATGAGTCAAACGCTTCGAAGTTACAAAATTTGCTTTTATTCAATGTTAAATTAATTTTCATTCTTAATGACAAATAAATTACTTTTATAACACATTTAAAAATAATTTATTTTGAATGCATTTAATTACAAAACCTTATAGTGCTTATAAGCCGGGGTTTTAAAAATTTTTTGCCTTGAAATTTCTCTATTCTGTTACTAGTATTATTATAAATTGACTGATCATTTTCATACTATACATGTAATTATTTTTAGATTAAAATTTAGATTAAAATAAATGTTTAGTCTTAGGTATAATTGACATATTTATCAAAATCACTAATCACTTTTAAATGACTTTTTTAGAAGAGAAAATATATTTTTATCCTTTAGTTAAATGAGAAAAAATTTGTTTTGCAAAACTTGCTAATCATTCAAATATATACAAATTATAAATTTTTGGTTATTGAAAAAATGTTTGTTATGAACTTTCCCAATAAATTGTAATAAATTAATAGCCTTTAGTTGTTTTTAAATTCAATTCAATTTTCAAAAAATCTATTTTCTTGATTAGAATGAAAGGTCATAAGACTTTCTATTTTTATTGACATTTAAAATGTTAAAGTTAAATATTTACAGCGTTTAAATTGTGTGCATTGTGGGTTCAATGTTTGAATATTGCATAATAAAAAGTATTTACTCTTTTAGATTGTTTCTTCAGATTATTTGAAATTAAGGCCCAGAAATACTGGCCGTCAACAACGCTAGCGTTGAACCTACCCATCACTGATGGAAAGTATTCCTAATTCACAACTCACTGCATCATTAAAAATTCAAATCTAATTATCAAATAGATTTCAGTTGTAGTTCTCTCGCAATCAACTATGAAATAGCACTATTGATCTTATGTATAATTTCATGCATTTTAGCGCAAATGCAAAAATTTCTTATGAGATCGAAACTACTTATCAAATTAAATGTTTTTACCATTTAATATATCCAACAATTTAATAATCTTAAGATGTTTATACAGTTATTTTCTTTATTTATAATTGTTGTCTGACATAATAAATAGAAATAAAACAAATTTGTTTATTATGAATGCTTAAGAAGTTTATGTTAATGTGTTAAAACTATTGAAATGCGGAGAAAATATTTAAACAGAAAAACAATATGATTCAAACTCTCGATACCTGATGTCAAATTAATTTTCCTATTAATGGAACTATCAAACGATATGGAGGTGGCTTTGCAACCAGCAATTGCACTATCAGAGTGAACAATATTTCACCTGTAAGTAAGAAAACAAACTAAGAGTGCAAATTCAAGCTCATTAAATATATTTTTCAATAGATCAAAACTATAAATGGGGTTAAATACATAAAAGTTTGTTTTCTTTGGCTTTTGGATATGATATCCCTTTGGACAAAATGTGAGTTAAAGTTAATCAATTTTAGGAAGAAATTTACAGGTGGGGGTGGCTATAAATTGCAAAATGCAAATTTCAACGGAGTGGCAAATATTTTCTTGAAAAATGTAAGCTTAGAAGAAAAATCTACATGGGAAGGCTCAAGCTCCTCATTTTTAGGAACATAAGACTTCAGCATAAAATTGGGATTGAGTCGAGAAGACTTGAGCCTAGAAGAACACTAATAGATAATTAAGATGAAAATTTTTTCTCTAGAAATCTGATTTATGTCTCAAGTATTATGTGTTGGATTCAGACAGATATGAAGTTATGAAATTTACTCCATGTACTCGAGTCTCGTATCAAATAGTAATACTTGGTATTGAGAAGACAGTCATGAGATATAATAGTTATGACTTATTCAATGGATTTCATAGCACTTTATGGATTTTCTATTTTTTGTCTCTGATAATTGTTTCAGTTTTATTAACTTTGAAAATTAGAAAATGGAATAATTTCTTAATGAATTTATTTGAAAATTTAATATTAAATTTAGAGCCATTTTTCTCATGTAAGCACTAGTATAGCTTAAAATTATCCTTATTTTTAATCATTGAAAATATTTTTAGTCAATTATTCATCAAAACTACTTCGATTTGGAGGTCTAATCACTATATTATGGTTATTCACTAGCAGTCTATTGCAAAATATGTTGAATAATACAATATTAGCAAAACTGTTGAGTAGAGACAAAATAAGTTATAATACATTCGATGAAATTAATAAATATGGTATCACTTCATATGTATTAGAATCTAATTATTATACAAAATATTTGGTAAGTATAGCACAAAAATGAAAATACTTGACTTTGGCATCAAAAACTTGATGATATTTAGGATAATTATTTGAAAAAAGTAATAGCTCTACCGTCAGAAAATTTTACTTCATCTCAAATAACGGCAGATCTGATCAAAGGAAAGCATGTTTTACTTTATCGTGAAGGCGATGCTATCACTTATTCCGAAACTTTGAAAGCAAAATATCAGTTACCCTTTTATATGGGATCAGAGAAAAGATTTCTCACATTAGTTGGTTTGGCTTATAATAGAAATTTACATCTTAATTTGCAGAATGTATTAAATAATTTGTAAGTGAAATGGTTCTCAATTTTAAAGTTTTTAATTTATTTTCTATTGTAATAGAGTGTTGACAATTATAGAGTCAGGTATATTAGGGTTACAGAATAAAATCAAACTTTATTCTACAAGACAGGACATTGACTTTGATTATAAAGTTCTAGAGAGAAGCATGAAAAGGGCGTTGACTGTTGAAGATTTCATAATGGCATTCAGATTAATAGGAATTGGATTCACTCTTTCATTAGCTGTTCAAATGATGGAAACACTTCACAACAATATGTCGATCTTGAAAATTAAACATACGTTTTACATGATTTGTAGGGCATGTAAAAATGATTGAAGAGGTCCAGTGCCAAACTAAATATTTGGACTATTTATACTTCAAATAAATATAAATAAATAAAATTCAACATGTCAATAGACATAATTAACATAAGCTATAATTAAACAGCTCAAATCAAATATAATATGTTACTAATTAAATATTTAGACAAACATTTCAAGTAATGATTTCATCTTTCTGTGCTATGATATATGGTGTTAATTATGCGCAAAATTAGAACATATGTACAATATATCCTGCTAATAGTGAATCTGCGTCAGAACATAATTCTCAATACATCAAAATCAGCGAATGTTTATTGTGAATCCCGGTTGTAGTGAACACTTTTGGCTACACCGACCCATTCCCTATAAAAGGCTGTACAATAACTCTTATAGACTGTTTGTTATACACTCTTATACATTGTAACTACAATAATATGAGAGTATACTATACAGAAGTTTCATATAAGTGTTTATTTCGATAGATTAGTATTTAATTATTAAATTTGAGTTCATTATCAACTCATTTGTCACAACAACAAAAAAAATAGTTTACAAAAAAGTTAGCCCTGGATTTATTTGAACTCAAAACCTGTGAACCCAATATATCTTTAATAACTTTCAATAACTTTAGCCACTTAGTGGTTACCTCAAAGTGGTTAATGAGATATTCATACAATGAAAACCATAACTTTAATAAAGATAAAGGTATCTGAAGGTGATATATTGTTAATCATCTATAAAACAATGAAATTTCATAAGCCAATCAATTATAATTTTTATCTCGTTTACTAAGAGATCAATATAAACACTTTTATGAAAACTTCTGTATATTAATTATAATAAATAGCTACTATTCCGTAATACATATTTACTTTATTGACAGAACATCTTATTTAGTCTCATTTTAACAGACATTTTTCTTTTGAATCTTTCTTGATTTATTTAAAAAAAAAGTTAATAATTAATGAATTTTTCTTCTTAATTAACGAATTAGTCAATCGTTTCATACTATATATTGTTGAACTTGTGTGTCCTCGTGTCCAAACTTCTCTACTATTAAATTGAGAACTTGTAATTCAATTAATATTTTGTTGTGGTTTCTAAATTGCTGCACTTCTTTAAACTTTTTCTCAATTCATTTTCAATGTTATTAATTTCTTGGATAGAATATGTCGCCCAAAATGTATAAGTATGAAAAATAATGCCGAAAGCAATCATAACTCCATAATATAAAGGACTAAAATTCGGACTCGATATCAACGAAAAAATCATTATAATTGTTAATGAAATTGTGTTAATATTTATGAAATATTTGATGAAATTTATTTTATATTGAAATTTTGTGAATTTCAAAAAAGTTCTTTGAGTCATAACTATAATGTTGACCGAAGGCCTCCAAGTTTTTGTTCGTATTTCAAGATTGAATGACTCAATTATAAATAAATAATTCATTTTCAATTCATAATAAATCATTTGAATTGAAATAATATAAGAGCAGTTATAAAGTGATAGCAATGATACCTGACTTCTGAATGAAAAAGGTATTGTTATATCTTCATAAAGATCAATACTTTGTGGATCAGTTATAACCATAATTACTATTGCAATCGTCATCAAAATGATGAAAATAATAGCCAAAACTGTTGAATAGAAATCGTTTCTCACACAAAGCAGATATTTTTTCTGATATGCTTTCAAATCATTTAATAGTTTGAAAATTTTATTTGATTTCAGTTTAATCATTGAGAATGATGTTAAGTATGAAATATGAACCACACACTGGAAAACTTTGTTAATTATAATTAATAAACTGTCACTCCATTTGATTGTGAGCGGAACTTGAATTGAAGTTAAAGAAAATATTGCAAATGTTAGACCAGTGAAAAAATGACTCAGTTTTCGTTTTTCACAACTAATTCCAAACATCAATAGTATATATTGAAACATTTTGAAGTAAAATTATGATGTTCACAGACAATAGTGAAAGAGAAGTTAATAAAGAATCACTCAATGTAGCTTATCTCATATATCTTTAGTAAATATTAAGATTGAGAACCACATATAAAATCAAAATTAAATTATCACATCTAAAATGAAAAAGAGATGTGGTCCGCATGGAGCTTTGTCGGCCAGAGATTTTGGACATAATATCCATTTATTTTAAATCTATAACTTATGCTGAGTTCAAATAAATTTATTTCATTTTTCGGAAATTAATAGTTTCGGAATTAAAAAATTCCCGAAAATCGAGTGGACCTTTGCCGGCCCGAGAATTTCCGAATTTTGAAAATTTTAATTTTATCTACAAGTCATGCCGTTAATTATCGACCATAAATCATTAACCGCAAATAAGCGGTTATTGAGAAAAAAATTCCCGAAAATCGAATAGACCTTTGTCGGCCCGAGAATTCTCGAAAATTTTTTATTTTAAATTAAACTTTAGCTCAAATCAAGTCAAATGAACTCAGTTTCAAATACCGCAATTAACTAAATAAAAAAGCATTTGATAAAAACAAAAAAAAATTAAGTACTGATTTGAACCCGATAAGAGAGTCGCTCAAGTCGTGGTGCTATGGCCATTCACCCAAGTGTTCCAGCTATCATAAAACTTGATTAACAAGTCTACTGTAGTATAATTTACAACTGAAATTATGAATAAATTATTTTTTGTTGATTTTATTCATAAAATATCGAATATTTTTTAAATTCAATGTTTTTTTTGAGTGAATTTATATATTTTTCTAAGACCAATATAAAAATAAACTTTTATGAGTAATTTTTATTTTGAAAATTTTTTTTTTAATTTATTTGATGTGATTTAGACTGCTATGTTTTTTTTATCAAGATTAAAATTAAATAACTCAGTTGAAAAGGTTTAGTCTTATACAGAAAAATAAATTTATTCATTCAATGAAACTCTTTCATCAGCATCCAACTCTAAATAATCATGATAATTGGTAAAAAAAACAAAAAATTTTTTTTCAAAATAAAAATTACTCATAATAGTTTATTTTTATATTGTTCTTAGAAAAATATATAAATTCATTAAAAAAACATTGAATTAAAAAAATATCCGATATTTCATGAATAAAATCAAATAAAAAATAATTTATTCATAATTTCAGTTGTAAATTATACTACAGTAGACTTGTTAATCAAGTTTTATGATAGCCGGAACACTTGGGTGAATGGCCATAGCACCACGACTTGAGCGACTCTCTTATCGGGTTCAAATCAGTACTTAATTTTTTTTTGTTTTTATCAAATGCTTTTTTATTTAGTTAATTGCGGTATTTGAAACTGAGTTCATTTGACTTGATTTGAGCTAAAGTTTAATTTAAAATAAAAAATTTTCGAGAATTCTCGGGCCGACAAAGGTCTATTCGATTTTCGGGAATTTTTTTCTCAATAACCGTTTATTTGCGGTTAATGATTTATGGCCGATAATTAACGGCATGACTTGTAGATAAAATTAAAATTTTCAAAATTCGGAAATTCTCGGGCCGACAAAGGTCCACTCGATTTTCGGGAATTTTTTAATTCCGAAACTATTAATTTCCGAAAAATGAAATAAATTTATTTGAACTCAGCATAAGTTATAGATTTAAAATAAATGGATATTATGTTCAAAATTTCTGGCCGACAAAGCTCCATGCGGACCATAGAGTTTTCAATACTAAGTTAACTCAAATTTCAAAGAGTCACAAAAATCCTTTCTATCATAGGCTGATTTTAGTTTTCATTTTAATTGAAAACTGCTTATGACTAAGTTATGAGACTTAAGTTACTGAACTTTAGATTTCATTCGGTATTTTAAAGCATTTATTTATTTATTTGTTTACTTTTTTCATCAATCGAAGCAATTCAATGAAATCACTTAATCAATTTTCAATCACAGAATTTTCTCAATCATTATATCTCATAACTTAACTCATTCATTAAAACCTTTTAATAAAAGTGAGAACTGAAATCAGCCTATGATTGAAAGGATATTTCTGACTCTTTGAAATTTTAGTTAACTTAATACTGAAAATTTTATTGTTGAATAGTTTTTGAGTGAACTTTTTTGCACTTTCAATTGATATATAAGAATGTTTTCATTCAGAAGAGTTTTCTGACTGAGAAAGTATAATGACTAGTATTGTGACTATTATACACTTCGCTATTCTAGTGGTCTGAATTTCCGATCCGGTCCGCAGTTTTTTTGGCCTTTAGAAACTGAGCCGCGAAGCGAAAAGATTGTAAAGCCATATCTAAAGCGAGAACTGAGCATGCATCATATTTGCATTTATATAATATATTATGAAATATTTGCTCACTATTCTACCCAAATATATGCAAAATTGCTAGAAAAACTTTAATACTCTGTAGTTGTTTGAGTGCATTTAATAAATTTACATTTTGTGACAAAATTCAATTACATTAAAATTTGAGTGCTGAGCAAATTTTTGAATGTTTTTCATTTATTTCAAATTGCTATTTATAGAAATTTATTTCAAAATGTCTATTAACTTAATTTCTTAAAAGGATCCAAAAAAGTTAAAAGTGATCCGCATTCACAAAGTACTAGTTTCAAGAAATATTTAAATAGTGAAGGATTCCTTGGACAGACAGAGAGAGAGAGAGAGAGAGAGAGAGAGAGAGAGAGAGAGAGAGAGAGAGAGAATCATTACTTCAATGTTAAACAATTTTGGAAGTTATCGTTTTAATATTTTTTCATTCTAATTATTTTCAGTTTATTTATTCACTGTTTCAAAATTATTTACTATATTCGGCGTAAATATTACTTAAATGAAAAGTTAAATTTCAAATGAATATAAAGATTGTAACGATTGTATAGATTGAATCGATTCCCAGTTTTACATTGAGAATTCTGTAAGTTTTAGAAAATTTCATAATCATGTGAAAAACATAAATTTATTTGAAACATATACAATATTTTGCAAATCCACATAAATAGTAGCCAAACGAGAGAGTAATAGTTTGCAACTGCAAATACAAATCAATCATTGAATTAAAATAAAAAATTTAATAATTTAATGATTGAAATGAATACAATGACATTTCAATAGAGGAAACAACTTTTTGATTAAAGTCATTTAAATGATTCAGTTTATATTCAAAATAAACTCATGAGAAGAATAAAAGTCTTAATACAATTGGCAAAAAATAAATAAAATTCATAGTTAGTTATCGGGAAAAACTCGAAACAATAGAATCCTATCTCAGGTCCTGAAATCTCTTGTATTAATGATAGAACTTTGAAATTAATTTTATTGCTAATCATATTGTTAGCTATGATAGTATTCAATGCCGGATAACAAGAATGTGATGCTTTTGATACAACACAACCTTTTAAATTGTGATAGAAAATCAAAAACCCAATTTCTAGGAACAAAAAAGTTGCAGAAATTTTTAAATATATCGAAGTTTCGTCTCTTAAAATCAATAGTATAACTAAATCAATAGCTGGAATAGAAGTGCAGTATACGATTGCAAATATATATCATATTTGAAGTGATGATTGAGTTTCGAAACTAAAACACAGCAATTGTTATGTTCTTCAATTATATTATTTAAATATGAATTTCCACCTGTGTATGAATATAATTGTTTAATTAATAATTTATTTGTCATTCAAAATAGTATTGTTTAAAAAAGTTTGGAATATAAAACATCCATAGCTTATGTTATAATAGAAATTAATTTTATGGTAACTATACATACATAACAAATTTTCCATACATTTGTAAAACAATGAGGAATAAAATTTAATGAAGGTGTTGTTCAAGGTTTTGTCTTGTTTTTTGCTCAAATATTTGTTAGAAATTTCCTTTCATTTTACTTCAGCCTAGAAGTCGAGTTTAAGAATGCAAATCCGGGAAATGCCTATCCATTACATATAGGTTGGCTATTGTAGACTTTATTTGAAACATTTTGAAAATCTTTTTAACATGGACCCTACATATGGAGTATTTAAAACATTTGAAGACTATATATTTACCTAAATCAATGTTGAAATCTAGTTTTTCTGTGACTTGTTTGAAACGATACTCCAAATAAATTGATGCTAAATAAATAAGAGCAAATTGCCCGAAAGCATTGTCCATGAAAAACACATGTAACAAAAACAACAGTACCAAAAAATTAGATTTATTTTTGAATAATCAAAACGGCCATCAAAATATGCGCGTAAAATACAGTTAAACATAAATATAATGCATGAAATTCCAGAAATATTTGTCAATGGAGTCACGAAGTACTTCATCATAAACATTGATCTCAAATTAAATTTTTCTCGATATCTTTGATCGAGTTTTAAATCGTTATTATTTTTTAAGTCGTGAAAAAGATTCAAAATTTCATAATTATTTGTTGTCTCCAATAATATGTCAACAATACCTATAAAAAGAACTTTTCAAATATAGTTTTGATACTTTTTTAAGTACCTTCGAAAACATTTCTGAAAATTTCTATAAAAAATATCAAGTATTTAATAAAAATTTGACTGACCTAAACTTCCAATTATTAAAGTAGCAAATGATAGCCCAAAAGATATTAGTTAAGTTGATCCCACCATATATAATACATCTCCGAATATTACCCAAATCCAGGGCTCATCTATGAATCCAACCAATGAAAATCTAATGAAAAATACCCAGAGACATAAGTTTAAAAAGATTGCAATGAATTTTCTTTTAAATTTAATATTTCCAGTGGAATAATCTTCAAACGAATCTGACATTATTATGTAATTTCTAACTAAAAATTTCTCTAACAATATGAGCCCATTTTGTTGATCAACATTAGGTTGAATAGTGTTTAATTTTGAAAAAGTCTAGACCACAATCCCCAAAAAAGATGGGGTTTTAAAGTCTTCATGCTCTATAACTGTTTATTTATTCTTTTCAATACATGTTAATCATGCTCATCATATAAGTCTCAATAGCCTTAACATTTCTGAACATTAGTTATTGGATGCAACAGTCCATTTGAAAACTTTTTGGTGGAAAACTTATCGATTTTCTAATTAAGATTTAGAAATCTCTATTCAACACATCAGTGAATTAACTAATGTGGCTCTGGAAGCTCAAAAAATACCCACATAATTATTAAATAAATACTTAGATTTCTAATGCAAAAGCTCTATAAAAGTTGTAGAAAAGTTAAAGCGCTACCCTCAGTGATCTTTGAGCTTCTAGAGTCACATATTTAGAATTTCATATGCCTTATTGTCAATGAGTTGAACTGATACACGAAAAATTTAAATTAACCTCGAGTATAATTCTATTTTTATTAATAATTATTATTTAATGTGAAATTTTTCAGATTGGAGATAGTTTTAAATAATCGATTTAAAAAAATTTAAACTAATAATTATTAATACAGAAACTCATCGATTTTGTTACCATGAATAGACTGAAGAAAAAACTGAACAAAAATAATTAAGTTTTACAATACAGTCAAACCCGTTTAATGTGAACCAGTCGGTGCAGAAAAAACAGTTGACAATAACCGATAATGACAATAAACGTTTATTGTCAAAAAAGCTGACAGTAAATCGATACATTCAATTATTTGAGAGCTTAAGCTCTTTCATTATGAATTTTAACTTAAGCTAATTTTCAAGACAAGCTCGAGCTTGAAATAAGGAAATATTAGATCTTTTAGTAACATTTTTCATCTCAAAATTCTAATTTCAAAACTCTCATGACTATAACTTAAAAGACTGATTCAGTATTGAAACTCTCGAATCAATTCGATGATTGAGTTGATGAGTTTCGAATTTAAATGAATAAAGGCCCAGAAATTGAATCATTATTATTTTTTTCAGATATTTAACTCTCTAATTATAATGATATTCAGTAGTAAAAATTTTATTTAAAATTGAATTTGGCTCAGAAATCGGGATTCTCAACATCAATATAATTTTTAATCCAGTTTCTAAACAGATGGTAAAAAGTTTTAGATTAATGAGCGCTATTTTCATGAAAGTGACGTTAAGATTTGTAGATATATCAATTATGTTCTGCATTTAAAATTCTATTTTTTACAATTAAAGTTTGTAAAAAAGTTGACATTAAAGTATACGATATATGTATAAAATATCATAAAGGTACAATAAAAAGTGTTGACAATAACCGGGTTTTGATAATAAACGTACTGTTTTAACATGAGGTTCAATGGGGAAGGCTTTAATGCAAGACTGAGGGTTCACAATAAGCGAGTTTTCACATTAACCGAGTTCACATTAAACGAGTTTGACTGTAATAACAAAAAATTACTCTATTCTAAGCTTTTAAATATGTAACTATTTGTTGATTAAGTGGAATAATTATGTGTAGTGCTCCGGAAACTACTAAAGTTTTTATAATTTTCAAAGCAAATAATAAAATCTTACAACTTCTGTATAGCTAAATATGAACGATTGATAAGTTATTTGGCTAATTACGTTTGTTATCACACATAATATGCCACTAAAAATATAAATTAAAAATATCTTATATCTATCTTAAGTTAATGTTTATGAATTATAGAATGAGATTAAAAATGCAATCAATCTGAGAATTAGTGCTGGATATGTCTGTTTATAGTGAAGAAGTGTGTTAGCAAAAGGGGTAAATAGTTTGAATTAATCGTAAACAAATTTGGAGTCTAATTTGCAAATAAACGTTAGCTTATAGGCTGAAATAGGCAAATAATTTAATGAAGTTATCTATGATTTAAAGTTTAGAACTCAAGTCA
>JAQFZT010002108.1:0-12566 GCA_034696325.1 Camisiidae sp. | reverse complement strand
TTATAACAAACTATTGATAATATGATTGAGAGCTACTCTTGCCATCTCTTATCCTCTCAACTCATATGAAACTTTTAGGTGTTTGAGTTTCCAAACATTTTTATATTATGGGCGCATTATATCGATGCACTTCTGGTAAACTCCTTTTTACAGCTTAGGCACTGTATACGTTCAATACAGTAAACTCTCTTTATGTCATTTTTATTCGAGAATTATTTGATATCAAACAGTCATTTCAATATTAATTTTATGTTTAATATTTGGTATTTAGCGCAACACTTGTCTAATTGATATGAAATAATTGTCGATTTTATTTAATAAAAATGATATAAAGAGAGTTTACTGTATTGAACGTATACAGTGCCAACACTGTAAATAGAGGTTTACCAGAAGTGCGTCTATACAGTGCGCCATAAAAGTTATTTATTTTAAAAGTGAGAGACAGTGAAAGTGTGATTAAAGTCCAAACTTTAAACTCATTTCAATAACAGTGACCTTCGGATTAAAATTCAGATTAAAGGTGAGCTCACATTTAATGTGTTTGTACACATGTGATTCACACCTCAAACTTGTATTAACACATTTGGAAGTCAACTATTTGTCATCTTTTAATATGAATCCATAGTAAACAAATTCTGTATTAATACAAGTATTATGAATCACGTGATCATTATTTAAATGTTTAGTCCATAAAAGCCTTGAAATAATGATCATTTGAATCATTTCTCAAAATTGAAGACAAACTTCAATATAAACTAATTTATAAGAAACAAATCTGTATTTAAGTGAATTCCCAATCAGTTATTGACTAAAATATGGACAAAAAATCAGACGATAAAAGTGTCGACAATTCGGTTGTCAATCAAAAGGTGGAGAAAACGGTTGAAAAACCGGTTGTCATTCGAAAAGAGGCCAAAAATTGGGATAAAATTGTCAAAGAATTGGAAGAAGAAGATAAAGAAGAAGAACAAGATGTGGATAATCTGTTCAAGAAGTTGTACTCGAATGCAGACGACGACACCCGAAGAGCTATGAAAAAGAGCTTTTATGAGAGCAATGGAACCACTCTTTCGATGGACTGGAAAAGTGTGGGCAAAAAGTTTGTCAAACCTTATGATGAAAGAAATTCTGACGACGAATTGGATGAAGACACTCATCATCGAGAAAGAGATTGTCATTAATTGACTTCAATATTAATTACTATTAGTTTTAAATTTTTTCTGTATATTTTTCATATGTTATCAAAATCTAAGCATTTTTCATGTATTCGTTAATATCTGTATTAATTCGTGAGCTTTTCATACTATCTGTTTTTCAAACTAAATTCTTTGTAAAAAATTAAATATTTATTGCGTTTTAATGTGTATTTATTTGAGTCCATTATTTTGGGGAAAACAAAGTGATTCGACACAAAAATTTCTTAATTTTTAGTCAGTTTTTTGAAAATCATTTTAAAACAAGTCATATTTGGCTCTTAAGAAAATCTAAGATTATGTTTCGTTTAGCATTCAATGAGTGGCAGCAATTGCATAGACTGTTAACTAAATTGAAGAATAAGTTCGACTATAAAAGTGACAGTTATTAACACAAACTAAAGATTACTTTTAATGTTTATTCTAGAATAGGTTTCGACTAATTTATGAGATTCGCGGCTCACTCTTCACTCTCAGAACCTTAAGTCGCGGGCTCTAAAGCTTTTTGATGTCGAGAAAATATTCCCAAACTTTGATTATTAATGAAGTGGATAATTATGACAAATAATTAAATAAATGATGCAATTTATTATCCCTAATAATTTTTGAAATCAATTATTGAGTTACATAATGTTCGCAAATAATAGTGAATTTTGATTAGCGAACACATGAGCCCTTTGGGCCGCGAGCTGTAACTATTGAATAACAAAAGCCTGACATATAATAAGTTTAACATTTTAAAGTCATGTTAACTCTCAATAGTGTTGACTCCTCTCAAGCAATTAAGGCTTGGAGTTGACTAATGGCACACTTGTATTGTAAATACAGAACATCTCAAAAGAATCTCTAACAGATTGAAAAATGGAAATAAAGCCAAAAAGCAAACATTGTTGAAGTCATCAATTCAGCGATTCTTTTAAAAACATTGTAGACAAGAATAGAATCCACACGTTATGCAAATCTCACTTTCTTTATCTCTTCTTGTATTGAATGAATGGAAGAAATCTGCTATTCTATGTATGTCTTATGTCTAATTATGCACTTCTAAAACAAACTACTTTATAAACAAAAACTTTTTAACTACAATTCATTTTCAGACCCGCTTTTTGAAAGGCTTATAAAAGTTTTTTCCGTGTTATAGTGCGTATAGAGACAAATAAAAATTAGTGCTTAACTAATATTAAGACTCTTTACATAAATGTAGTATATATTGAGTTGTATGTGTTTGTTGTCTCTCTTATTTATGTTTTATCTTATCAGCACTTTTTCTGCAAAAATTTGTTAAAGAGAGTTAAATAGAGTGCAATTGACATCATCTCAAAGCTATTGAGTTGTTTGGGTCGTTGGGTGGACTTCAGATCAAGTGATAGTGCTTTTACTTGACTACAAATATATGATCAATAGATAGTGTTCTACAAAATACAGCTTTAAATATCAATTCAACTTATAAATCATACTATTATTTGCTTATTTTTTGCCAAAAAGCATAGATAAGTCATTTTGTTAAACAAATACCCATTGATTGAGAGTCAAAAAGTTCTCAAATTTACTTATTTTTTAATCTAAAGAACTGTAATATTGACTGAATTTTCAACGTGTTATTTGACTCACGGTTTGTAATACAGTTGAAAACTTTTTTATGTTTTCGTGTATTAACTATTAATAATAGCATTTATAAACATTAATAGTATAGTTATTGTAATAATTGTTTTAATAAAAATTAATGATTGGAAGAGATCGTGATTTCGGATGATTGAACACATCAAAGAAATGGATGAAAATATTTATATAAAACAAGACTCAACCGATTCTATAAACGGAGATCCAAGCGATGGCTCAAAGAGTAATAGAGATATGACCAGTTTTGACACAAAAGTGGATCAATTGGAACATTGCAGCCAAATGTGAGTCCATTTATTGTCTTATTGGCCGCAAAGACATTATCTTTTTCTTTATTTTCTTTTTTGTATTTTTTTCACTGCAAACTTAGAGATAAGGAATTGAAGAGAAAAAAGTAAACCAATAAAGAAATAGAGAAACTGTAATAAAGTTTTTGTATTGAATGTCCTATTGTTTGGAATTTATGCTTGAGTCTAAGGTTTAATTTCCTTAACTTGTATTTTGCAGATTCAAAGAAGATGAGAGTCGAGAACCAGACTGTGATTCTCTTAAGATGTTTGTCGGACAGATCCCTCGCGACTGGAATGAATCCGACTGTAGAAAACTTTTGGAACAGTTCGGAGAAGTTCATGCCATTAATTTACTTAAGGATAAAAGAACTTCTAAGAGTAAAGGTATTTGATTTATACTTTCATTTTCTATTGAATTTAATCAAGAGTTTGAGTCTGAGTTTCCGAACCCTGTGTTCAATGGTTTTCCTCAATCCCTAATAAAAGTGAGTCAACAAAAACATCAAAGATGTGACTTTCGCTCAACACTTAGAAGTATTTCAACCAAAGAAAAGAGCATTAGTAGTGGCGTAGACTTGATTGAGCTCTCGCTTAATAGTAATGCTCTGTACACTTCCTATTAAAAAGATTAAATGATTGAGCTTTTGATCATAATCTTCATGAATTTGATGATTAAATTTAAAGCTCTAATCATTGAATGGTTGAGAATATATTGAATTGAATTTGATGAACAGATTAAGAATACTAATGATATGGTTGTTGTGACTCGAATTTGTAGCACTATTTCTGCATCACAGCAAACATACAATCGATTTTCATACACGAATCGATGGGTTACGCGACTAAAGGCAATAGAGAGCAGAGACTTGTTGCCCTTCTCTTCACTTGTATTCACTTTCTGGATGAGACCAAAAGATCGATTGCTGTTCGACTCCATCTCTTTGTCGGCTCCTCAATGTCTCTGAAGTGCAATGAATGCCTGTTCTCTCAAACTGTATGCAAGTCTCTAAAAACTAGCGGAAACAACATTGTTATGAATTATAGATGAAGTGACTGTAGAGCCAGAGAACCAATGCCTGCAATGACATTATTCATTGTGACACTGAATTTGATGGCAATAGAGCTTTAGACTAGTTTTTCAATGCATTGCAATACTGATGGCCATAAGACTTAACAATTGTACCGCTGAGATAACGGCTAACCATAAAAAAGTATTGAAAAAAGGCAATGAAAAACGTAAAACCGCTCACAACTCAGTGATGAGTGGCTCTGATATTGAAAGTAATTCAAAAGACTTGATGATCAATCAGGAGTTAACGCCAACTGATACATGACTTGAACTCAAAATAAGAACTGTTCAATAGAGTGTTTTTTATCTTTCAGTCATGTTTTTACTATAGAAAGAAACATTTCAACTATATTTAGCTCAAACTTTTAAGCGATCAGAACATCAATAGAAAGTATAAATAAAATATTAGACAAACTTTCAATTCATTGAGCAATAGACTAATGGCTAAGTTTTACATCCCTTTTATTCATAATTCATTTTTCGGAATCATTGATCTTTTTTAAATTTAAAAATTTCAAGTTGTTTTTTTTGGATTAATTCCTCACATGACTTGCATTGACTCGTATATTGAACAGCAATTATAAGTTGAGATCATTTTTCAAAACGTCAAAATATGCATAGAGTTACGCATATGTTATACAAAACTAAAATGTATTTTTAACTTACAAGTTATGTGAAAAAACTTGAGAGAAAGGCAATAATGGTCGGTAATGAGATTCTCGAGTCTCGAAAATTTATTTCCTTCGAGACATCGAGTCTCGAATATATCTCGAATTCCCAAAAACATTAAAAAATTAATGCTTTTAAAGCATTTAATTGTTCAGTTTTTAATGTTTTGCTACATTTAAACTTGAAAAATATTTGGTATTTGCGATTGTTATTCAAAAATAAGAGTTTTATCGACAAAATTTGGTTTGAAAATTTCAAACTAATCTTTATTTGAATATTAAATCTTGAAGATTTGAAGTTAATATTTTTACTGAATAATCAAATATAAAGATAAAATTAATACAAATTAGTAGAAATCAAATTTGAGACTCTCGAGGGTCCCCTCCGTCCAGAATCTACAAGAAATTTTCCGATTGAGACGAGCATTAAAACATTTGATCCAAAGTTTGGTATTGACTGAATTGAAACTTAGATAAACTTGGAGTCAACACATAATAGATTTATTGTGCTTAAGTTGGACTGAAGTCTCAATCATTTGATTTGTCTGTATGTCTTATGGGAGTGGAAGGTGTCCATCATTGTGAAAGAGGCCACGACCTGATAATAATTCATAAAATCCCAAAAGGATCTGAATTTGGGGTCCACTGAAGACCAGATACTATTTGGTGGAAAGTACTAGTATTACTACTTCAACAAATAAGATGAGTTGAGGCCCGAATACATGCAATCGATTCGCAGTATTGGTCCTGAAAATATCCAGTTATTGAGGCAGTGGTGGACTCGGCATCAATTAAGTCGTCAATGTTGAAGAATCCCATGAGAATGAGTTGCCATTCGTCTGTTATAAGTCGCAGACAATGCATCGCTTGATTGAGTCGAGCCATCAATGAATTGAACAACAATATTGAATTACTCTCCACTCGATTCCAAAAAGACTACTATTTCTGCATTCATTCTCTACTTCTCTCTTAAATCAAAATCGCATGCTTTTCATCCATTATGGAATTCCTTTCGATATGAGCCCTCATCTGGAGTCAAACTTTGAGCACTACTACTCTTTAATTAAACTCTAGTGTTTTTCATGTTTCTAACAAATTATCATTTCTATTATTCGCATCACTTATGGGAATACAGTTTTGATTAACAGAGCTTTGCTTTTATAACTTTTTTGCCAACGCTATTAAGCATTAATTTTAACCAAAATATGTTTTCATTTTATCAATAGGTTGTTGTTTTGTCACTTTCTATACAAGAAGAGCAGCACTTGAGGTATTGATATAAAAGATTAAATTTAATTAGATTTCCTCATAAAAGACTTTTAATGAAAATTAATTGCTCTCATTAACTACACTTCAGGCACAGAACGCTCTCCACAACATTAGGACTCTCCCATCGGTAATGAATGATATCTTAACTTTATTTTTAATTTATAGTTTTTTTGCATTAATTTGTTTTCAATGTAATCATAAGTTAGACAATGAATTGAATTGTGTGTAAGATTATTACTCTATTTGTATGTGTGATGTTATTTTCTGTATGTTTTGCTGCACAGTATGTCTGTGTAATTGTGTGAAAGAATTACAAAAAGAGAATTCTCAACAGAAAGAGAACTTCACTGATGGAGACTTCAAAAGTGCTTTAGAAGTTGCAGAGTTTTGTTAAACGAGGCGCACATCAGCCAAACAACTAAATTAATTTAGTAGAGAAAATGTTTCACTACTGTTAGAGCGCATGTCTAATAGATGTTGTGCCAGAGCTTGAAGTTTTCCAACTGAGTTATATGTAGGAGAAAAAGTCAAGTTAAGCTTAAGTTAGACTTTTGATGTGGCAATTGTTGCGCGTTTTAGGGCTTATACTTAGTTTGTTGGACTCACAGCTCTGTCAAGTCAAACAAACATATATTGCTTGGATTAGTTTGAAAAACAAATGACAAATATTTCAAACTAATCATAAATAAATGTCTAAACAAATGAAACCAAACAACAAGTGTCGAACCAATAGAAGATTCAATACTAATAATAATTTAAATAGTGATGTGCTGTCAAAAGAAGCGAAAGACTTGATTGTTGCGGCCGCAGCTTCACTACTGTTGGGTCGTAATAATAGTATGAATACTACTGTTAATCCAAATGGACAGCAATGCAATAATTGTAATATCGCTCAAACCATCGTTAGAGCCACTCAACAACAAATTCCGGTATGGATTACAACAAGTATTCTTAGAAAACATTTTCTCTTATTATTAGTATTTGTTTTCACTAACAAAAACTTCTTCAATATATATTTGAAACTTCGATGACTTCACTTCTCTCATCCCAATCAATCATTGTATTTATTCGCATGAAAACACACTCTTTAATGTTGCGGTCCTTCAAATGTTTTATTCATAATTCATTTAATTTTGGTCAATGCAGTTGTTTTGATTTGATTTTGTTTTATTTTAATTAGTTTTCTCAAATCCTGGGTTTGTCTTTTGAAAAAGTCTTGTTTCACTAGAATCTGAAAATACTTTTCAACTGTTTTGTGGTATCGTTTGAGTTAAAACTTCAATGTATTCCAAAAGGGCTAAATTGAATCAAAGAAAACGTGTAAATGCTTGAAATGTATCATAAACTAGAATTACTTATGAGTGAACTTGCGTTGTAATGATTGTCTCTGTATTTTGATGAGAGTGAATGCGTGTTACTTATGTTTTAGTTGGTATTTATGGAATGTGTGAAGAGTAGGAATTGTGTACTCAAACTTAATCCTATTTTAATTATTCGCATACATTCAAAAACACGCTTCTCTTTCATGTTTAGTGTCATCATCCGATTCAGATGAAACCGGCGGACATTGAGAATCGAAACGGTAATTAAGTTACACTTTTACGCTTCGATAGCTTTGAAATTTCTCACAAAATTACTCACACTTTTATTCTCTATTGAAATCGAATGTTTGCAGAGAGAAAGCTATTCATTGGTATGCTTTCAAAGACTATGAATGAACAGGACGTGAAGAATTTGTTTTCAAAATTCGGAGTGATTGAGGAATGCTCTATACTTAGGGATAATAACGGGCAGAGCAAAGGTATGTCTTAACATATGCTAAATGAAGAAAATAACTGACGAGTTTATATAACTTTATGCCATTCAGTTTTGTTTATTATTATTTTAAAAGTTTATGTATGCCATGTATTATGCGATTCAATAGTCTAGCAATTAGTTGACAGTTTTCACTTCTCATTCAGAATCCAATAACAACTTCTCTGGAATTTTTATTGATCTTTAAAGAATTTTTTTCAATAAACTTTCATCAGTAGAAACTTTTTCGTATTAAACTAGTGTTGTCTCAATTTATCCAATCTTATGGCTAACCTTCGAAAAGTGTATTAATATTGTCAATACTCTAAAACTAGTTGGACTAATATAGCTATGAGTACAATAATGACTTCAATCAGAAACCCGAAGAAACATCGCCGAAAAGTCTCTAGTAAAACTAAAAGAGTCTCAGAATACAATTCTTTGTTCTGTTTTTACTATATTTAATTTGATATAAAGATATTTGAAGATATATTTTTGCGCTTAAATATAAAGTTTTCTTATGCTTATTGAACATACTTAGGGTATGTATTTTCTAGTTTTCCAAAATGTTCTGATTCATACTTGTAAACAGAACTTGTACTAATCATACTTTCTTGTATATTAAAATGAGAACAAAAAGTGTTAGACATTTCGAAGTGTAGCCATTTTCATATGTAATTATGTTCTAGATTTGTTTTTAAGAGCTTTTTCTCTTTATTAATTTTTTTTATAAGTGAGAATTGAGTTACTGATGCATTTCTATTATCCCTACGAATAAGAAGCTTCAGCTCCTGATGTTTTTGACAAAGTTAGTTATTTTTATTATTTTTATTATTTTTCCAAAAGCGTTTTCTCACTAATTCACAAATATCTTGAAGGCTTTCGAAATTTCCTTGAGATCCAACTGTTTTTCCATTATAGCTCTGGCTCTTAAGAGCCAATACAACACTTGTTTAGTATTTCAATAGAAGCTCTTAATCCCTATATTGCTCATGAAATTCATGAAAGAAATAGAAATATTCGCCAAATTTTTAAACTCGATTGTGAAATAAGTTAAGTCAATAACGAAACTTTTCTAAGCTTTGAAAATTTTGGGAACTTTTAGCTCATGTCTGCATAGTTTCAAATAAACAAAATGTCATTTTTCTAATTGATTTTCGTTTCGTTCCAACGGAATGACAATTAGAAGTTGTTTTTTCGATTGATTACTTAAGAAGAAAGATATTTATTACTGAATCTGAGTTAATTAATCAAAGGTCTTGTTTTCTTTTCCAATTGTTTGCGACAGATAAGGAAAGTTTGTTTAAAAAGTTTGCATTTATTTTTGGAAAGAGTCAAACAAAATAAAAGGAACTTAATTGTAATAATACTAACTTTTTTGTGTGATGTTATCTCTAAAATGGATTTGCAAACTATTCCCGATGTACTAATCATAAAACAAGACACGATTAATAAATTTTTATGAGTTATTACGAAATGTTGTGTTATTAATATGTAACGCGACTAAAATTACAATTTTATGAGGTATTAGTGCAATAAAAATCAGCTATTCTTAAGATAAAAAAAGATCTCATAATCAAAATCGTAAGTGTTTCACATTGACTTTCGGTAATTTATTGTTACAATTAATTGAGAAGAAGTTTTGAAGTAAATCATTTTTGTTGCTATAAAATAGATGTGCTTTTCCTGTATTCTAACAAATTTTTTCTCCAAAAGGCTGTGCTTTTGTGACATATTCGTCGCGCACCAGTGCTAGTAATGCAATCAAATCACTGAATCACTCGACAACAATGGAGGTAAGAAAGAAAAATAATTCTCCCCTTTTATATAATATTATTCCATTGACAAGTGTGTTGTCCACTCGTTTTCCTCATTTCGGGCGAGAATTGGTTGTCCGCCCATTCGCTGTACTGAACAGCCCCTCGAAAACTATTTGCATTTATATCAGAATCTGGTCTTTAACTCTTATAAGTTAGTATTTGAGTCGATCAAATGTGATCTGCTGTGCACTTACAGCAACTCATGTTTTATTGTTTGTGTCGGTGTAGCATTTGATGGCTCAATGGCTCATTTCCTTAATACTATTCTACTGTACAGTACTCTCACATTTTCACATTAGCTCTACTTTTCGAGTGGCGGAACACAACTTATTAACAATCAAATTAACGCACATGTAATCCGGGTTTTCCATTACTTCATACAGTGATTGATGTAATTCCTCATTAAATACAATATTTCATTCAATAATAATTGACTGAAAGATTAACTTTAATTAAATTAAAAGTAACGCCACTCATAAGTATGATATCCTGTTGTGAGGCGTAAAGTGTGCTTAAACTTAAAACTGATGGTTGGAGTTAGAAATAAATTGGGGAGAATTGGCAATGATTGCTCTCTACAGGACTCTAATAATTAGTCAAACGTGAAACTATACTACAGATATTTTATTTATATTCAAAGCACCATTACTTTTAACCTCAATCTAATAAGTTCTTCAGCTTTACATTTTGCTTAAGCTCGCATTTTTGGCGGATCTCTTAGAGAAAGATACGTTGATGTCAATCCTTGACTGATATCGCAGACGAATTGCATTTAGAAATCTTTATGTAAGGGTTGAAAGAAAAACGTGTGGAGTGAAAGCCTTCTCTGCCAAAGCTATGTGGCTTTGAGTATCGATTTAGTGAATTGATATGAAAATAAATAGAAAAATATGGGTATAAAGAAAAATGTTCAGATAAACATTATTTTGAAAGTTTTAAATAAGCAAAACACCGCTCTTTCTCTCTTTGAAGTCTAAATAAATGCTCTCAAACTTCTAATCATATATCATAAGGTGTATCGTTTGAATTTAGCTAAAGTTATATTTAGTAAATAAATTCTCTTAATTTGAGTCTACTTTTAAACTTTCAAAATTAAACGGGTCTTTAAATGTGTTGAATTTTGATGCAAAATTTATTAGAATAATAATCTGCTCTTTTATGTCTTTAATCATGCAAAAAGTTTACAAAAACAAATTCCTGTTTATTATTATTATTACTTAAGTAATCATCACATTATGAGTGATATGTAATCACATAATTGGTGGTCGATTTCTGTTCAAAATATGTTTGCAATACTAGAAGTCTATATATGTCTTCTCTCTTTAATATTAATCATTACAAGATAGGGTGCATTAAAATGATTAACAATAGGATCTCAAATATTTCAGTCAATTGTTATTCGATACTCCGCTCGATAACTGGCTCAAAGAGTTTTTGTTTGTTCACGAACTCATTCTCTTTATTTATAACTTTAATAACATTTACTTGTAGTTACACTACAGACGAACATAATTTTTCAAATCGTAAAAATTCAATACTCTATTACTATATATATGACATGTATTTCATAACTAAAACTTATGGAAACTTCTCAACACGTATATAAACTGAAAGATGAGTCAAATAAATAATCACATTATCATGAACTAAGATTTTTATTTTTATCCTTTTGGAAAATTTATTTGAATATGACTTCACTTTGAGCTTCAATTTTCAATGTAGATGTCATTTTTGGGATGTCGTAAATTCATAGCTTCGAAAATACAGAATTCACTTAAATAGAGTCAACTTATTTCAGATCTTTTTCAAGTAATAAACAATTTTTAGCAAATATCGTAAAATTTAAAATGACCCAAATTTTTACCAAAAAGCATAATATGTTTAATATTATTAACTTTTTTTGGAGTTCTCACTTCAAGTGTATGTTAGAAGTTGTCGAGCAGTTTTATGAATTATATTATTTTTGAGAGAAAGTCATTTAGAAAAAACATGAGCTCAGCTTTTGGTCATAATATTCACTCTAAACGACTATTCCTTCAATTCATTCGTTACGAACTTTATTTTCAAATTGAAAACTTCACAAATTCATTAAAATGATTAATTTTTATGAACACAAATACAAATATGATTAAGAAAGTAATAGAATTGAATGTCTCTGAAAAAAATATTCAAAGTAAGAGAGGTTATAATCAAATTAAAAGTTTATATTAGATTTCCACAATTTTTTTGCCAAATTTAATCCACGTTTGTCTCAGCGAAAGAACTTCTATTTAAACAATTCATGAATTTCTTTGCACAAAATATTAAAGCATCAAAAATATAATCGAAAGCTTTTACCGAATTTTACCAAAAAAGAAAATTGTTTTTCTTTTGCTGTTTGTGTCTGAAAGTCAAGCTGTGCAGATATGTTTTAAGGTATTTATAAGTATAGCCACGAGTTTCGGGAATTTTAAACAGTTCTGAAGGAAAAACTGGTATTTTAGGAGTAGAAAGAATTTCATTAAGAAATCATCACTAATACAGAAATCTTAATCCTTTCAGACAATAGATCTCATCTTTTCAATTAAACTTTGTTTTGTTAGGCATTTAAATATTTGATTGTAAACTTGAAAATTTTCTTTATAAAGTCACCACTTATTCCAAACATGAAACAGAGAGGACTAAAATACACTATAAGACCTAACACACAAGGCTTTAACTTAGAGTAAAGTGAACTAAAATAACAGCACATGAGTCTAATTTGATCCCATCAAAATTCCTCAAAAGTTATGAGATACCAGATGTAAAAAGATCAGCAAAAAAGCTTTTGCATATAAATTGGTAGAAACCTTATCCTAAATCGG
>JAQFZT010002107.1:0-12566 GCA_034696325.1 Camisiidae sp. | reverse complement strand
TTGAAGAAATTGGTTAAATGAACCAGAAATCAAAATCAATTTAAATTGATTTATTGATTCTGCATTAAGGAGTGATTAAATAATAAAGACTAATCATTTTGTAAAAAGTTTGAAGCGAAGTCATTTTTTTCACTTCTTAATGCCTTTCAACCCTTGCCTTCATTAATTCACTAATTTTACATCTTTTTGTACAGCAGAATAAATGTATTTTTTCACGAATTTATTTCAGATTTATATAATTATTAAGAAATAAATAAATTTCTTTATATTTTATGGTTAAAAGCATTTAACTTTATAATACTTGTGTGTGAAGGTAAGAAGATTTGCAAGTCCTTCATTTTGAAAGCCTTCCAGCAATAAACTCGTGCATAAAAGTTATAATTCCTTACTTTCTTCACTATAAAGTTGAGTTACTGTATACTTTTCATCAAAAAGAGCTCGTGATATGAGTTGTTATTTAAGTGACACATTCTATGGCCTTTTGAATTTATGGCGCTATAGAGCTTCATATAAATTATTATTATCACTTCAGTAATTGCACATTTAAGGCTCAAGCTTAAGAAAACATTCTCGTTTAATAAAAAATTATCAGAATAACGGATTCAATCCTAGTTTAAATTTATAAGATTTTCAAATACATGTGCTTAAGATGAAGCCAAAAACAGTAGGTTTGTGTGTAACTCATATTAGGAGCCAATACGAGTCATTTGACTCTGAATGTAGTCTTAAAATAGTGAACACGCAAAAAACTGATTACAGCATTACACATGAATTTTTTTCTTTGAGATAAATATACACTATTAACCGAAATACTGAATTGTGAGGCGGTTTTCAAAATTCAATAAATTACAGGCGCAAAAATCAAGAAGTTTTCTAATTATTAGTTAAGCTTCTAAATCAATTTTATTCAGTCAAAATTATTATAAAACTTTAAATTGAGAAGTTTGAAAAACTTTTTCCAAACCTATACTAAGATTTCAAGATAATTTCTATTTAAACCTGAACTGCATATTAAAACATTGTGAAATCCTAAGGAAATTACATAATAATATATATAATCCGTATATTTTGACTCATTATAGAGCAATAAAGAGTTTTTATGAAGAAAATTTTTACTTTCTATGTATTGTTAAAATTATCGATTAATTAGACTTTTGAAATTATAACCAGTATTATCACGACAAGTCTGAGTTGGTGTAAATGATAGTCTTGAGAAGAGGCGCACTTCTTATTATTTATGATTGATTGCGGTCATGCTCTCAAACAAATTATTGGATTCCAATGCAATGTCGGTTTCACAAGTTTTCAAAAATTACTTCTTCTAAGTATTCATGCCAAAGGAATATGATTTAATTGATTATTAATGTAATGAATTGATTAATAGAAAAAGTGAAACATGAAAAACACTTTCGATTGTGTAAGAAATCATTTCCAACTTTAGCTTAAATGAAGAACAAACACAAATTTGTACTTACAATTCAACTAACTTTATATCTTGATGCAAAAAATATGCTCATTTTGAGCTCAAAACTTATGTTCACAATGAAGTCTTGAGAAATATTTTGCATATTATTAAGTATTTTAGCATATTTTGTGCTCAGTTTTAAGGCCAATCATCAGAAGTAAACTAATAAATAAGATTTAAGAAATGGAAACTTGATATTGTCTTTATGGTAATAACCTTAATAAACATTATACCAGAGTTCGTGGTGTTTCAAAGAACTTATTAACTTTCATTTGAAATTTTGTTTGAAAAAATTCTGATGAGTTTATGACATACATTATATCGATGTTTTGAATTGAAATTATAAATAGTAATTAGTGGTAATTATCTAATAAATAGCAAAATAAAGACCTCCTATAATGAGTGGAATGAGCAGGTTTTGTAGGTTCGAAAGATAGCATTGCACCTGGTATTAGACTCAGCTGTTGGTTCGGAACAACTGACTTATGCAGTGAGGTTTGAGATATTTGAGTGAACTATTATATTTTGGAAACCCTTCAAAAAACCAATTAAGTTCAAGTTTCGTGAATATGGAATTCATTTATCAAATAATCATTCATTCCGTTTACTTTCATTTTCCAAGTTAACAAAAAATATTCTTTTAGGAATTTTTTACAATTATCTTTTAATCACTTGTGCAAAAGGTGCCAAATATTCATTATTTCTAATCAACTATAAATTTATTTTAAAATTTTAACCCTGAAATGTAAAATGGAATATAATAACTCTGTAATGTTGAAGTTCCCAACAGTTTGAAAGAGTTAAACAGTTTTAATAAATCTATTGAATAATAATACTTTTATAAATCTGATTTATCTTTCTTTAACTCACTTTAACAAACCTATAATGTGATAGAAATGTTGGCAATGCTCAATGCACTCTATAGCACATCCAAATATTTACTCGCAATGCAATCAATCAGAAGAATAAATGAAATAAAATTATTTTCTCAACAACAACAGTAAATGAGTGAATATTTTTTCAATATAATATCTAAAATGCTAAAATCACTGTAAGAGAAAAACTGCATGAATAGAAAAAGATTGTAAAAGTTATTTTAAACTTAATTTTGTTCAAATGACTTATAATAAGACATTTTTTTACCAGCATTTCCTACTTTTAGGATTTTTTACTTTGATTTAAACTTAATTTTGTTTTACAAATGATTTTATAACAGAAAAACTATAATAAAATAAAGAGTTGAGTGTGCATTCATTGCTCTTTATTTGCATAGAATTAATACAAAATAATTTTGAATTGAAATTTTATTTGAGTTTAAAAAATATATATATTCAAGGCATGCATTTGAGGTATCGATAATTGCTATAATTATTTATATAGGGATCTGAATAATGGTCGCAATCCTATAAAAGAACAGAATTATTAAGGTTAGTGCGTAAGAGAGATAGACAATCATCTAATACCATATCAATTGAAATCCATTTCTGATCTTCAATTCTGTTTTCTTTGTTATACTTTTTTTCGGTACTTTCGCTCTCACTTTTAACATATCCATCATCAACAAGTTCATCATGACTATCATGTGTAATACCTTCGCTTTCATCTGCTTCACGAATTAGTTCCTGTAAGGCTGAGATGTACTCAATAGCGCGATGCAATGTCTTTACTTTAGACAATCTTTTGTTTCTATTCTCGACGGGAACACATTTTCTTAATTTGGTGAAAGCGGTGTTCACTGCCTGTACTCTACGCCTTTCGCGTGCATTCCTTCGCGCCACCAAATGAGTTGGCTTTTCTCGATGAGGGATATGCTTATACGTCGATTTACTTGGTTTTCTTTTCAAAATTTAATTATCAGTTATTTCATTGCAACTCAAATCAAATCAATTCAAAGTTTCAAACCTTATTCAAAGTTTCAAACCTTATTCAAAGCTTCAAATCTTTCAAATCAATGAGAAAGTCAAAAGATTTAATACTCTTAATAATTGGCAACTAATTTAAAGTTTTAAACAAACGCATCTTTACTTTTAAGAGTTATGAGCATTTTTCAAATCAATACTATAGGATATTGAAAGTTTGAACTAGTATTTCACTACTTATATAAATTTATTTTTTAAACTAATACTTACTTTTTCTTTGGAGTTGACTTATTGGTTGTTACAAGAGTTGTAGCTCTAGTATGAGGTTCTGTTTGATTAGACATTGACTCTAATTCTGACTGGAAGTAGTTATGAGTGACATCAGTTTTTTGCATAGAATTGGTTGCGACGTGACTCGTGAACGGATAAGTGCTGGTGTCTGTCATGAATTGTGGCTGATATGAGGCATGTGTGGAGCATATATTTGATGAAACACTGATCCAATTATTCGTATTATGAGGTGATGGCGTTTCTGAAGGACTTGTAAGGGATGGAATATAGTTAACTTGAGGTGCTATAACCACAAACCCTGAGTGTTGCTGTTGTTCTATGAGTTCTTGCATATTAACTCTATTATTATTAAGAAATTTGTCACAAACTTTACTCAAAACGCAATTATTTAAAAGTATTTTTGATTAAATTATGCTATTTTTGACATAATGCAGGCTCTGAATAGAAAGGCGACAATCAAACTAATAGATGAGCACAAAATATAAGGGCTCACAATCAAAGTTCATCAATCTATAACATATGCTGGTAAAAATTGAGAGTTGGATCAGATAGAGATGGAGTGTTACATATGTCTCATCTCATCTCATATTAGGTTTGTCTGCTTTTGATCCCGAGAGAGAGGAGTGAACAACTGTTTTGCCCAAACACTGAATCACACTTTATACACCTGAATGAGTGGCGACCAATCAAATACTAGCTCTATTAGTTATACAAGTGACTTGACTTCTTCGAACGGCACGCGCCGTCGATTGCCTCAAGACAATTGTCTACATTAATAATTGATATCAGAATAATGCAAAAAAGGGACGTCTTATTGCTGATCAATAAAAACTTATCTCTTCTGCCTCTGAATCAAATACAATACAAATAAAGACAATATTTATTACACAATACAATAGATCAAAATCTCTTAAATAAATAATTTAAAGCAAAATAATTGTTATTTTGTATAATATAAGTTATCTTTTCAAAGAATTCAATGAATCTGGAAGTTTCTGCAGCTGTCCTTAATTTGCATGTATGCATGTCTTCCTCCAGTACAGACATGATTGTGTGGTTGACCTTTTTATGACCATTGAAGCCATTTCTTCAAATTGACTCAAACTTTAATTTAAACTCAAAGTCAAATACACTAAACATAGAATGAGATGCCATTTGAAGTAATACATGAATGGCTAGTCTGCTCATTGTTTTCTGATTTTCTATTGTAATGTATCTTTATATTGGTATCATTGATGCATAAAATTACCTGAATTAAGCAAAACACATAACAATAAAGCAATTAATATGACCTTCACATCATGACCATCATGAACGTCGTCATCATAGTTCCTATGGTCTGAAACCTGGTATTATTTTTAGTATAATTTGAGCCACAAATTGAATGTTTGTTAACATTTTTCGTTTTAACTGAAGCCGTCTTTTTTATGTTTCAGTTACACCGCCAGTGAGTAACAACTTTAAATCGCCACGAGCTCAAAGTGAAGCCCTGCACGCGCCTCTTCAGCCCATTTCAGCTACAATCAGAGCAAAATGCCTCAGGCAAGCAGGTGAGCAATTTTTGCCTTAAACTGCCTTTTAGTTGTCTGCATGTCAGCTATCATTTAGTTGCACTTATATGTGATCAGAATTTTTTTGTTAGCAAATCTCTGCAATACTTTTAGAGCTTATCTTCCGCTGTCTTCTAAAGCAGTGAATTTCTTTATAAATGCCTTTCGATATTATTAATGGCTTGTTTTGGTCACTGACCGTTCATTGATGTTAAATTGTACAGTATATATAAGTTATATATACAATAATTACGATTTCGAATCATATAAATGCTGTAAATTGCAGTTAATCTGTCTATAAGTTAGTCTATAAAATATAATAACTTATTATTGCAATAAAGCTAACATTGAGTTACTTTGAAAGTATTAGTTTAAGCTCTCTTCAAAATAAGATCATAAATTTTCCAAAACTCAACAATAAACATATTTTTCATTTTGATTATCATTCAAGTTAGTTATAGTTTGGCATTTAGTTCATCTTATCTTATGCCTCATCTGATCTTTCAAACTATCAAAGAGTTATTTCTTCATTAAAACACAAGTCGGAAATCGAATTCTTGACATACAAAAAAAGTTTCCTATCGAAGAGCAGATGATTTTTTCTCAACAAATTTTAAAACTTATGCATTTGAAAGAAACCGTTAGTTTTTGCCTTCAGTTAAAAATAATTACCATATTTTGAGATTTAGTCACTTTGCACTAACTTATAATGAGAATCATTTGACTCGTGTCTCTCGAGTGGATACCGCGGACTGTTATTTGTTACCATTATTAGTGAGTTAAGAGTCATGACATTTGGGTTTAAATTGAAGGCAGTTGTAAAATAACTGAATTTTTAGTTAGTTTTTTGTATGAATACTTCTATTGGGCATTAATTAATTATGCTCTTATTTCAGCTTTAGCTTCAGTTTTCCAATATTAAGTAGGTGTGAGCTGTATAACTGTACTAAATAGTACGTGCAGTTAAGGATTTAGTCAAAGACACCTGCCTTCAAATCTTTGTTCTCATTGGTCCGCATCATTGAGTATTGCCGAACACAGATTATTGTCTTTTGTCATGAATTTGTTACTAAAATCCAAGTAAACCTATAAAATCAAATATTTATTTTATCTATATTTGAAGCTTAAGTGTTAGTATAACTTTGAACAAGTTTTTTGCGTATTTAGTGGAAAAAATTAACTTCATATTTAGATCTATTATTTAACTTATGCTTCACTTCTTTTAAAAATGAGTCAAAACTTCATTTCTTCAGATAATTTTGTCTTTTGATTAAATTTGTAAAACTTATTGAGAAATAATCCAAATTGTTTGAAGAAAAGCCTAACTAAAGCCTAACTCCTATTTCATCATAAGCTCAGCAATCAGTTGATCCGCTTCAATGAGTGTTAAAGTTATTGCATTACTGTATATAAAGAGCCAAACATTTATCTACAGTTTAAACCATTCTAGAGATTAAATTCAAGTTATCAAAAATGATGAAATTCATTATTTTATTTTCATATCTTTAGAAATTTGGGTTCTCTAGCGATAAGAGACCTCAGGCCTATGTGTATTTGTACTCTTATATCGAAACTTTTATTGTAATAACAAAATATTGTGTTTATATTTAAGTCTTTAATCAAATAACAACTTTGTTTTAAGGCTTTTTATTTTTCTTTTTTGAGAGATATTTTTCTTGTTCCTTAGTCTTCAAATGTCGGTTAAAATTATAAATGAGAAAAGTTATCATTTAATATCAATCACATTTTGAAGAATACTTATTAAGAACTTTTACATAAAGTAAGAAAACAAACCTTTAACTCATTTCAAATGACAGATTTTTACTCATTAGTCAGTGATTACTATGAATTTAAATATTAAACACATTATTCTACTATAAGATAAGATGTGATTTTCAATGTTTTAATGTGTCAAATATTTAATTCAACAAATATATAAACAAAACATCAACTCTTGCTAAAAGTGATGAATATTTTAATGATATAATGAGTTGAATATTAACTTGAATATACATTCATTAGATCTCATCGGATCTCTTCACAATTGAAACAGAGTTGAGCCTATGATTGTGAGCTTTTTCTCTTTTTATTATAAGCAATTAATTTCATATTTAGTTATTGATTAAAAAAGAAAATTCAAATTAAATCAACTTTCAATGAATTAAACTCTAATGCAAAATGTTATTCAAAATTGACATATGATTTGTTTGCCATAAGTTTTCTTTATTTCAATTTTGATTTTCCTCTCAAATACTTATTTAGTATTTAATTTAATAAAAATTCTTGAGAAGTGTTTTTAGATGTGAATAAAAATGTACTTTTTAGATGCGATAAAAATTTATTATATTGAAGACAAATTATACTGCAATCAATTTGAAGTATAACTGCAATTTAGCTCAAACCGTTTCTGTAATTTGTCAATTGAATTTCACAAAGTTTGAACCGACGCTTTGATTCTGATATGAAATTTTTTTTCAAAAATTTCAAAAAAATTTCAAAAAAATTTCAAAAAATTTTTTTTTGAAAAAACTTGAATAAAATTCAATAAGAAATGAGCTCCTTTTACAGGGTATGCATTCTCATCATTTTATGGTAAACCAGATTAACTCACAAACTTTGTGCGCTCAGAAAAGGGTACGGTAGCACTTATTTCACAATTTATAACTACAGTCTAACCCCGTTATATTGAATCCGCTTATAGTGAACGATTGCTTCAGAACACATTACGAAATACAATAGAAATTGAGAACGTTTACAGTGAATCCCGGTTATAGCGAACGGTTTCGGCCGCACTGACCCATTCACTATAAGCGGGATGGACTGTAGTTTGGGATAACACTAGCGTTGTAGTTATCAAATTTCTCGAGAAAGATTATGTAAATATTAGTTGAAATCAAATTTTCTCTCCTATCGTATGGTTAGAAAATGCTTATATTATTTGAATGCATAAATTTTGGTGAACCAAAATTCAATAAATACAAAATTTTAGTCAAAATCCAATCATAAAGCAGATGAGTTTTGAACTAAAGTTTTTTGTTAAAAGAATCGGATCGACATCAGAACTAAAACATGCTTCTGACTGAAAAGACCTGACGAGCTTACACATAACTTTTACTTTACGTTCAATTAAAAGCGTTTAACATTTTTCAATGTGTAAAAATAAAATTCAAAATTTAGTAAAAATTTTCTAATTGTTGAGACTTTAGTGATAACTATAGATCTGGAAGTGAGTAAAATGAGCTCAATTTTGTACAATTTACGTATGGGTTGAGAATGATTTGATTTAGAAAAACTTACTTAAGAGGAAACCCCTTCGTTTCTGAGTTGAGTTAAGTAAAAAAGAGAACTTAAAACTGAAGAAATTTGATAAAATTGAAATTTTCGTATAAATTAAACTTCTTAATCAGCACTTATGGATTGAAATTACAGATAGAAAAAATTGAAATGCAATAAATGCATAAAACTTACTATTTAAAACTTTGAGGTCCAACTTTTAGACTCAAGACTCAAGACTTTTTGACTCAAGTACTTGTATTGACACATAAATTGTGTAGAATAAACTTGAGATAAAAGGATGGATGAGTTACAAAAAGACAAAGTTAAAAAACCATTTGCTCTTTTATATCCATTTAGTATTTCATTCTTTAGCTATAATACAAGTGTCATTAAAGTTGCATTCTTTGAACTATAATGCAAAAGCTGATCAACAAAGCAATTAAAATGCTTTTCTTTTGAACTCAAATCAATTAAACATTTTGAATGATGATTGCAATAAGTTTTGATTAATTCAAAAATTTATATAAAGTTTAACTTAAGTAATTATGGTTTATATAAAACTTAATTTCATTTTGATCTATTTCTGAGAACTTTGGACTAATTTATCTTGATATGAGTCCAGACAATGTTTATGCCTCCAGTCATATAATTATTTGATACCTTAGAATACAAGTAATTTGAGCCCAAACAAAGAGTTGAAGAAACATTTTAAAAGTTCTGTTTAATAACTCTAAAGCCAAAAGAGTTGAAAGACGCTTTCGGCTAAAGTAAGACCAAGTTTTAATGGCTTTAATATTATGAATATATTATTATTTTCTGAAAATTTATTCATAACTTTATACCCATTTGAGTGTTATTCTTAAACATTGCATTTTTTATTGTATTTATTTTGCATATTATTGTGCATTAATATACCATTAATACACTGGTTAGTTATTATGACATTAAGCAATGGGCTTAAGTGTAAAAATCACTCCTGTAGTAAATAACAAATCTGTCGAAGCTTTAACTTGCGCTCACACAAGGTATTTATGAATGTCAGCAAAATTCAAATGTTAATTTTGTTGCAAATCGCGCGCTAAGGCTATGTAATACTAAATGGGTTTAAATTCAATTTCAAAGGTGAAGAGGTGAGGCTCAAACCCAACCTAAACTCTCGATGGAGACTTCAGAGTCTTGACTACTATTTTAAAAATTTCATTATTTTAAAACATGAACCCAAGGCCTTTAGATTATATGTCCGATGCTTTTAAACATCAGAACCTCACAGACTCATACTATATGCAATACAAATATAGATCATTCTTATTCATGTTCAGACTTTCACATTTGAGGTTCACTTCCCGGACTAGTCCTCATATTTTCTTAAAACACTAATGTATTGTTGAAACTGTTTAGCAATAAACATAAGCACTTCTATTTGATTCACACATTGATTCGATAATTTGAAAACTTGAAAAGATCTTTCTAATAGTTAGAGAATGATATAAGTTTCTAAAATAAAGAATTTTTGATTAAAAATAATGATTTTGCTGTACAGGCGAGGAAAGAATTATCTTGGAGGGGTCATCACTAGTTCGGTATGTGAACCTCCAAGATAATTGTTTCAGACGGTGTACTGTTCTTATATACATCTCTTCAACTGCATATTTGCGAGTTCAATAGCAAGGAATTCCAGATTTCAAATTGAATTCACTTTCAAATAATTATTAAAACATTAATCAAAGGCATTTATGACATTTTGATCACATATTTAAAACTAATCTATTCAAAGTGACATCAATTGAAATTATTTTTAATTGTGTAGCAACAATTATTGCCAAATTGAATTCGATTTAATTTCCTTTCAATTGTTTAATTGTTGCAAAAATTATAAAAACATAATTTTCATGTCTTTAGATTCAAAATTGATTAACTATTACACCACTGATTGCTGAAGAATGAAATAAGACTTTATGATGTTCGGAGTGTTCGACAGCTTACGATTTATAGAGGGCGAAGTTTGAGCTACAATCAAATCTTTTTCCTTAACTGTTAGCGTTTTGAATAAATAATTGGAATCATTAAAAAAATAATGATTCAATGATGTATTCAAATTAAATCGAGTTATTGAGTGCCAATAACTTATGGTGTGAAATAGAATATTTTTAAGGTGTGATTTCATTTAAATGTATTATTTATAAATGTGTCGCTTATTAGTGTTCATTAATTTGTAATCTAGACTATTGACATGACAGCTTTCTAATTATACATAATAAATCTGTTATAGATATTATAATCTGTAGATACAGAGCATGAATCGATTTCATTTTGCATAAAATCAGTGTAATTCGATTATAAAAACTTTTTATCTCATTAAGGGTTGAAATAATCAACTAAAAAATGTTTATAAAAAACTAACTTCAATTAGATATGCAAAAAAAGACTGTCAGGAAAACCACAGTGAAAACTAATGATAGGGTATGCAAATTGTATACTATTTTCTTAGAAGTTCACTAATAAGAAACTGGATATTTCAATGATTTATATTAATGGAAAATTCGTGTTTCTATAAATTGCAATCGAATCGCTTGCTCTTGTCGTTTATACAATAATATCAACTAATGATCGAAATTAATTTAAAGTCATTTATAAATAGGCAATAATTCAATAGCGGAATCCTTTACACAACTCAAAGTGTTTACATTAAAAGTCTATTCAATTCTAGAAAGTACTAGAGGTTTATGTTTGAGATATGTCTGAACAAAAATATTTGTGTAGCAAATCAACTAAGTTATCAAAATTAATGGAAATGTAGTCCACAATCAGATATCAAAGGCGTTTCTAATACCAGAATCAGTGAGTCATTCGCATCAGTAAAAGTTAAGTCTCTCGAAATCGTGTTATACATCGCCTCTCAGAAACTGCTTCTAATTGAAAGGCATTCATTAAATGTTTTCATAATAATAGTGAGAGAGTATTATACTTACTATAATATAAATACCATTTCAGTTTTTCCTCTCAAAAGTTCTAACTTGTCAACTAATATAAAGTTTTCAACAGCGAAGTACTAATACAAGTATTTTAAAGCTTAGTTTAATTTTTGAATAATAATTTTCTTTTTTACAGTCATTTCGAGTTGGAGTTAATGAAAACTCCAGATTTGAAAGTTTGATAAAGATTCGCAACTTCAGACTCCAGAATAGAACCCCCCTTTCAACAAATTTTTCTATCACTCAATTCATTTTACGAAACATTTCAATTTTAACGCAAGATAAATATGGTTTCAATAGTTTCAGGTCTACTGCCTCAGGGATAATGAGTTTTAGGGTCTCGAGCCCTACACATTTATAGAAACATTCCTATTAAGGCTACTTTAGGTGTCTGAATCATCGCCGATCTAAAGATATGAATTTATTTTATTGAGCGAATGAAACATTTGCATAAATGTATGTAATTTATGTTAAGCCTTCCTATTGAAAAATTATTATCATTATATGAAAAATATTCAAAGAAACGAGAAGTTTGTGTCGATATATTTAAAGTATGAAACTATACAGGACTCGCATTCTTTCAATGAAATAAAACCTGAGATCTATAATTTAATGTAATTTATTAACAATTTTTCAATAAGTTATCTATACTATCAAATAACTCATGATAAAACTCATTATTTTTATTAATTTCTAGCTTTGAAAAAAATTTTATTTTAGAAAACAAATATATTTTTTTGCGAAAGTTAATTAAAACATACTTTTTAAAATTTGAATTTGACTTTTCTCATCAGTCTATTGAACTGATTGTTATTTTGAGAAACTTTTTATATTCTCATTGAGACAAACTTTATAAATAACTGGTAGCAAAGCCGGGCCTAAGCCCACAACAAAACCTTATAAGAGAACTAAACAATTAAATGCTTTATGTTCGACCAGATATGGGTTCGAGAACACCAATCAATGGAGAAGCGGGTCGTGTTGGCTGATAGACAACAGTGTTTTCACTGTAAACGTTTCGAGAAATGGTCACCACTGATATTACGTCACCACTGAATGGTCACCACTGAAAAGTTACGGATTCAAGGGTTAAGAATGTTTGTGAAACTGGAGAACTTCTAAGCATCGTTGATGAACCATAACCTGAAAGAGT
>JAQFZT010002106.1:0-12569 GCA_034696325.1 Camisiidae sp. | reverse complement strand
CTTTAATGTGAAAACCTGTACCTGTTTTGTGCATGAAAAAAATTCAATGAACCAATCAATAAGCTTTATTCAATGCTCCTATACATCGCCACTAAATAATCATACTGTACAACTGCGCTTGTTTTTATAGGTCAGTGTAAGCGTAAGTATATGTAATAGTGTACCAAATTTTCAAAAATTCTTATTCCATCTACACTAGAGTCAACTCCATCTCCACTCCAAATCTACTATTAAATCAATTTTGAATTCCATTGAAGATAGAGTTGACTTTGGAAACTATAATTTATAATATATTTTGACCCCTAAAGCTTGACAACCGGCTATCCCTGAGTTGTTTAGGTTATCCAACAAGCATTTGCTGAAGATCTAATATAACCATTTGAACATTTGCGACCACTCTCTAAGTGAGACCTTATGCATAAAGCGTTAACCGGCAATTACTTACATAACTGCTTAATGGACTTCTTATGGACATATCCTTTATTCAACAATGATTTTATGAGAAGAAAACTGCATTTATAGTATATGACTATTAAGATAAAAGTTTTTATGCTTCTCAAACATTAAATATTGAATAGAAGTAGAATTTTAATCATTATTTAGAATTATGTTGTTTTTATTCATAACATATCAATATTTAATTTTAATGTAAATTTAATTCAAAATTCTTATTATCGATCATTTCATGAGAATTTTATAGTAAAACTTAGCATTTGTTTCATGTTTTTGAAATGCAAAACTTTTGGCGTTAACGCCACTTATATTTATCTGAAAACAAACAAATTATATCTTAATCTATGAAATTACATACTTTAAAATTTTATATCTTAAAACGCTGTGAAATACGTACGCTTTACACGAAAACTTAATTCATTTAAAAAAGTTTTTCTTCTGTTGGTGTTCCGCCTCTTCTTTTCTAAAAGTTGAAAAACATTGAATATTAAATATTACGAAAATTATTATGCAAAAGTCAATAAATTATGCAAAAATAGTTTTCAAAAATATCGAACTTTGAGTCACATTAAAGAATATTTCAAAATAAGAAAGTTTTCATTTGTATTGAGTTTTATTAGTTCTTCAATTCTTTGAAAATTTTTGATCTCATTTCAGTTGACAATACATTACAATTTTTGTGCATTCATGTGGAACCAGAACTCCATTCAAACTATGAATCCAAATGAATTGGGTCCCAACAGAATATCCAAAAGACCCGACACTGGTTTGAATGTGAATAATGTGCCGAACATTGAAGAAGACCGAAAACGAATTCAGAAAATAAATGGCATATCTTTTGGCGTTGGCGTTGCCTTTTTGGCCATTTTCTTTCTACTGGTCATGAACGGCAAAATAGTTCTCTCCGGACCTTATCTTCCCCTTTATTTGCAACTCTTTCAACAAAAGTTGGAATTTGTCATCAGGTAATCAATTATTTTAAACTTTAATTATATTAAAGAAATACAGAACTTTCAAAGTTTACCACTTTTCTTGAGCTCATTTTTGTGGAATTTTCTCTATTTATGAAAACTATATATTTATACTTTTTTGAACTTTTGACAAAATTAAGTTAAAATTTGTTTTCATGATTATCAGTAGAAGTTTGCGATTTTGTTCACATTTTATTATATAATCATTACTCAAACAATACATTTGGTGACACACCTGTAGATCGTAATAAATTGAGCCCAACTTTACTCTATTAAGTAAATTACTTTAAACTTAAAGAAAAGTGAGTTTTAGCAAAAAGTTTTAGAATTTAATTGAAATGAAAATCTGAATTTGAATTTTGGAACAATTCATAGCATTAGACATAAAATGTTTTAATTTTGAGGAAAAATAACTTTTTCTCACAGATACCAAGCTTTAGGTTTACTTCCGATTGCAATCAATGTGTTGATTGTGGGCTCCAGAAGAGTGATGGCCAGCCCTGCAATCGATCCCATCACTGGCAATAACGATGACTTCATCAACAAATTCAATAAAACGCTTCAGAACTCAATCGAACAGTTCCTGATGTCAACGATCATACAGATGGTAATGGCGGCCAACTTACAGGCTGAACAAGTCATGCTTTTCTGTCCATTTATGGCCATCACTTTCTTCATCGGACGAATTGAGTATTTGTTGACTTATCCCACTTATCGTCACTTTGGTTTTGCGCTTTGTTTTCTGCCCACTCTTTTTGCAGTTCTGTTTAACAGTTACGGAGCCGTCAAGTTTTTATTCACTTGAAATTTGTATTCAATTCCTATAATAATCACTAATTAATCGTTTAAATTAACACAACTATATTGTTATCGCAACTCAACTAAAGTTTATGTCCTTAATATTAACCATAGTCTTAATTAATGGGTTTGTGAGCACTCAATTGACTCATAAATTGTTTTCAATTTTTTTCACATAATTTGTTGACAAATGTTATACTCGATTACATTGGGCTGCAGACCATTCACCTAAAGCCGATTTTGATTTTGATTTCAATTTTTACTAAAATTTAAGTTTAAATTAGGTTAAATTCAAATAAAAAAAAGTTATTTATTTGAACAGTTTATTTAGATTTTGAAAATTAGGTGAATCTTTGTTAGTTCAATGGATTAGTTGAATGGTGACCCGATTACATTACTTTCTATCTGTCTGTCTGTAGTCAACAATAAGATGAATATTGTATTTTTGCCCACAATTTAAATATAGTTATAACTTCAATATTACTGAGAGTTTTATTGTAATTGAAATTTATTTGATGACAATAAATGTTAAGATTGTAAAGTAATAATAACGAAATGTTTTAAAAGTTAAATAAAAACATACCTCTTATTTTCTAATACTTTATAAGAATTTAAATTAGATTTATGTAGTTGTGAGACCACATTTTTAATATAAAATTATGATTTCCTGGTTATTCACAACTTTGTGGGGATCAAAAACAGTGACCTTAAAGTGTGGACATTTGTATGGCCATCAACTGCTGCCTTCATCAGCACAAACCAGTCAAACCCGAGATCTATTGATCTTTATCTAACCCTTAAATCTTTATTTATTGTATGTATTTATTCAATAGAAATACAATTTGATAACAATAAAAGCGGAATTAAAAGTCTTATTTGAAAAGTCTTTTAGAATTGAGGTCAGAATTTACTTTCAAATAGAGAACTAAAAGTTATTTTTGAAACAAAAAGAAAAAATTTCAAATCAATCGAAACGAAACTGATTTAATATTTATTTAATATTTTATTCAGAATTCAATTCATTCGTCATTTTCTGTTCAAATATTAATACAATAAATTGAAAACAAAAATCATAAGTAAAGAAAAAGAATTTTTTTACAACTTTAATAACTTTAAGAACAAATTAATTATTACTTCTTCTGATTTGAGATCATTTCATAACTACTTATTCTACTATTTTTGTGAAACAACTTTTGGCAGTATTTTTAACATGAGTTAGTGTTGATTTGGTATTAAAACGAATATAAACTCATATTTCGCTTATATTATACCCGCTTTTGATTTCGCAATAAATTAAAAGGTTTTTATTGTTATGTTTTTTAATTTACAGATAAAATAGTGAAATGTATATAAAAATGATTCAATGGTTTAATCGTAAAATCAATGGTTTGTGTTTAGAATAACATAAGGAAAATATTGAAAAGTTTTGTTTAAACTAATTATACAATGAAAAAGTCATTTAAGTTAACAATAATGATGAAAACATGATATCGAAAAAATGTTAATGAGATTTGATTATTGTTTGTAATCATTAAAAGCTTAGAGAGTTCTTCGAATATATATTAATGCTATTTAAATACTAATATTATTGCTGTTCTTCTATTGATTCCAATTGTTGTCTATTATTATAACCCAAATGTTCCAAAAGAATTGTTTTACAGCTGTCTATCATATAATCGCATTCAACTGATGACAAACCGGTTTCTTCTAAATAATATCTCATTGAAGCGCATAACTAAACAATTAACAAATAAACAATTAACAAATTTAAATGACAAAAATAGTAAATACAATAAAAACCTTTTCTAAGTAATTGATATCAACGCCACGGAATCGCTTGATTTTATCCAACATCGCAACCGCTGACGCGTGATCTCTAATCTTATGACACAAATCACGCAATTTATTGGTCACGGAAAACATCAACTTTTCTCGTCTTATTATTTGTGGCGACAATTCATACGGTATTCTATAGTCGTCCTTCAATTCAATCAAATATTAATAATAAAAATATTAGAAAATTGTTTATAAATACCTGACTATTAGTCTGATCGCTAACCCAAAGGCACTTAAATTTTGACACTAAAGTGTTTTTAGCCGCCGGTTGTGTTACTGTTGAATATGGAGACAGTATTAGAGCAATGAATGGCTGACCGCTCTCTTTACTAAACAATTGTTGAAAGTTTGACTGCGTTTCTAAGTCTCTGAGCGATGGGTTGGGAACAAAGGTTGGGTGTGAGTGATACCAACCAACCACTTGATAGTTCTTACACTCAAGACTTTCTTTAGCCATTGCCTGAGAAACTAATTGTTTGAATAAAAGCAAAAAGTTTAATGGAATGGCACAGAAATGTATGAAGTGATGATAAATTGATGCTAACCTGGATCCATATCACACTGCAAGTCATGGTCATCGAGTGAAGCGCACGGCTCTGCTGTCAATATAAACAGTTGTTGTGTTCGCTGACAATAAATACCTCCTAAAAGTCCAATCACTTCAGTTTTGACACAATGCGAGTGAACATCAATTATAGCCAACGCTTCCATTGATAAACGGATAGCAAACGGAGCCTAACATTCAATTAAATATTATATTAAGTTTAATATAATTATGAATAATTACCTCCGATTCTGAGTCATAAGTTTCTAACGGAACTAATTTAAAAGGATTGGGTCGTGTTCTTGAGGGCAATTTTACACTTTCTTCCATTACTTCATCAGCAGTTGTGCCTAATTTTGCCATTTGATTGTCGACATAACTTCGTTTCGGTTTTCTTCCTCTTTTATTAGGCGTTGAATTGCTTTGTTTGAGAGAAATGCGAGTTAAGTCACATCTTCGTAAAGCGTCGATATTTATAACTCTATGCAATTCCAAAAACTTTTGAATGCGAGAGAAAGCGGTCACATTCCCTAAAAATACCATTTAAAATACCATTCAAATACCATTCAAAATCAACTATTAATAATAATTCAAATTACATTCATTTCTATTATTCATCAATCTTTTGAAATCAACATTTTTTTATGTATTCAAATAATTATATTCAGTATCATTGCAGTCAAATCTATCAAATGATTTCAATTAAATTTTATGAGAATATTCTAATTTATCAACAATTATCTGAAACAAATCCAAAATCTCTAATCAATTTTAAGTTTAAAATAACAACAAAATCTAAATCATTGATAATTAAGCAGGAAATAGAAAAAAAACTAAAGCAAAATATGTTTGAAAACACATTTGAATGAATATTTTCTATATATCGTCACTTGAATGCTATAAAAGTTTTGATCGAACCTTTTCTCAAATAGAGTTATTCATTGATTCATATACTTTGTTATTTACGTAACTTTTGGTTGAATCTGATTCTCAAAATTGTTTTCGGTTGGCTCACAATTGAAGGTGACGTTAATATCGGTAAATCAATGTTATTCTATAGACTATTTGAAACTTTAAAGTCATTTTTCTCGTTAGTTTTTCGATTTAGAACCTTTATAGTACTGGTCACCAAATATTAGTCAGGTATCGGGTCTCCACCCAAAAATTTCTTGTTGGGTCTCAACGGAGGAAGCCTTCAGACTAGTTTAGGTCTCAAAATTAATTTCTATAACTTTCATCCCAGTATTTGATAGTTATTTCATGAAAAATACAAACTTCTTGTTTTTGAAGTTTTGTTAAAATAATAATAATAATAATAATGATAATAATGACTCATATTTATACATAATAATTAGCTTGAAATTTGAAATCTTAATTTAGTCCATAAAATTATAAAAACTTGAATAATTAATGTTTTTTTAACTATGGATGTAACTGAAGGTAGAAATTAACAATTAAATGCTTTAAAACTATCAAATTTTTAATGTTTTTGAAAAATCAAGAATTTGGAGAGAAGTTGTGAAGACTGACTTCTGTATTAATTTGTCTTTCATACCCCTAAACTAATATAAATATATATATTATATTTGAAAAATAAAGAATAGAAAGAATGCAAACCTAATCTCAAATGTCCAATTTTTCTGAGTAAGTCGTGATATGAGAATCTGTTGGGTTTATTCTTAAACCAATGGTCAATAAAATGGTTACGAATTGTAACATAACTTTGCGGTGACTTTCCTTTGACTCTTCCCTCAAAAAACTCCGGCAATTGTTGCCTTTCATAATCTGAAAACGTGTCAAATGAAATGGTAATCGTTTCGCCACAAATCAAAGACAACTGGAATGAACTTGAAATGAGTGGACTTGTGATTGATGTCAACTGTGTTTGTGATTCAGGTATTAATGATTGCGATGTTTGCAAAGTTGGCAACTCTTCAGAGTAATCAATTGAACATGAGGTTGAGGTACATGAGGTTGAATTAGTTAATTGAGTACTAATTGTTGTGCACGAGTTGTCACGACTTGTTAGGACTGATGAACCTTTTTATTAATCAATTATCAAAACATTAATTCTAAATACTAAGTATCCAATCATTTACAAACTCAACAAAAACTTAATTAAAAATAAGTTTCAAATTATTTTGACTCTAGTATTGAGCGAATACTATATTAATTATTATTTGAAAAACTTTGGATTCAATTAAATGTAATAATCATTTGCAATAATAATATGTTTGAATACTTAAATGTTTCTCTTTCTAAACACTTTTGCAAATATATTAAACTATTATTTTAACAATAAAAATGTCAATTTTGAGTTAAGTCAAAAATAAGTTGTATAAATGTTCTTATAATTGATTATAACTTTAATGTCATTTTTCATAGAATGTATTTTAAGGTTAATTTAAAAGAATATTTTTGTGTCGATTCTTCTAAACTATTTGAACACTAAATAAATACTTGATCTTTGATAAGAATGTGTTGAAAAGCACTTTATTTTGTTAACAAATCTATTAAATTTTAGTAATAATTCATTATTATTTGTATGCAATTAATTAATAAATAATTAACTCAATAATGCTTTTAAAACACCCTTTAATTTGAATAAATACTGAAATTAAGTTTTAATTAACTTTAAAATTGACTTAAAATCTTAATAAAATATTTAATAAATGACAAAAAGAAATATTGTTATTAAATAAATAAAGGATTAAGAAATTCAATTCAATTTTTCAAATTATTTAATGAATTTACAAATAAAATAAACTAAAAGTTAAATTAAATGTTCAAAAAACTGATTATTTATTGAAGATATTTTTGAAAACAAATTAGAGTTGAATAATAAATGCGCGAAAAAACAAATACTGAAAATCAATACATAAATGATTTGTGAATTTTGATAATTGAATGAAATACAGACCCATATCAACCACCAAAAGAACTGTTGGTTCACATTCTGGTTCGTGATCTGATTCTATACCAGAATCTGTGTTTCCGTTTCGAGCCATTTGTTTAAATAAATTATTAGTTAATAAAACAATACAATTAAAACAATGATAAACACAATAAAAATGGTCGCAAACAAATCAACAACACTTTACGCACTATTTTATTAAATAATTTTTAACAAAACTAAATAAATTGCATTCAAATAATTTGAAATATAAACACATTTTTCTTTTTCTTCAAAAATGGGTTTTAGATATTTAGTTACAAACAATTGATTGAAGTCTCAATTTAGTTAAGCATTAATTTATTCATTAATTATTGTATTTCTCACTTAATGTGCGCGACTTTTTTGCAATTATCAAAATTTTTTTGGGAAAACAGTGTATTCGGAGTCAAATAGATTTGTACCTTTTTCAACAGCGATAAGCACTGAAAACAACAATTCCAACACATAGAAATGTACCGAAAATCAGTTATGAGTTAAACAATTTTCAATCTCTATTACAAGTAAAAAAGTGACTTCATATAAATGACGTCAAGTAATATAAATGTATTGAAATCCACTTTTAGAAAAATATTTTAACAATTTATGTCATACTATAATAAACTTTGATTTTTAAAAGAAAACGTGAATTGTATTATTTTTCTTTTTTAAAATTAGAATCTAATTAAAAAGTTAATATTAATTTAATTTACAAGAAATTTTAATATAGTTTCAAACTTTAGGGAAAACTCAAATAAATGTTAACTCAAATATGCTTTTCATTTATTTATTATTAAAAATACATAATTTTGATGAATAGCTATTTAGAGATATCTCTTATTCTGTGTTTACTGTAAAAACAGATATATCTCTATTAGATTTAATTTAACGGCACATAAAGTTATTGAAAAAGGTTACAAAACATACTTTGAAAATATTTTAAAAATACAAATTGTTATTAAGTGTATAATTGAAAAGAATAAGATATAGTTAATTGTCGTTAAGTGTCGTTAAGTCTGCAAATGTTGTCCAATCGGTTATGATTATTGTAATAAAACTAGAAATGTTGAGATGGTCAACACCGGCGATGTCTCAAACTTGTTTTGCACCAAACTCTGCAAACTCAGCTCCAACTGAGCAACAAGACTGCCTTAGTCTTCGAAAGCTATGTAACCATTTAATTGTTACCTCCAACGTCTGGAACATCATCTAATAGACTGGATTCAGCTAAATATACGGCCACTAATAGAAGGCCATTATTCTAACCGTTCACTTCATTGACTTGATTTGAGAAATTCAATTTATTTTAATGTGTTATAACTCAAGTATTTATTAAAGTAGTGTTAATTAAAATTAAGTCATTTCCTGTAGAGAAGACACGTATTGCATACCAATATATCATTTAACATTCATATATAATTATTAAAAAGTTAAATTCAAACAAAGTTGTAATTTGGAGCAAATCTTACTAAAAAATGAATTTGATTTACAAACACATCCTAAACTCATACAAATGCAAAACTGTGTCTTTGTTTCAACATTAACAAAATGATAATACTGTATACTGTACACTATTTACAGTAATTGTTTACCCATAAGAAAAGCATTGTAATACTATTCCAATGAGTGAATCCTTAAAGCATACTTTATTATAAAATAAAGCTAAAAGTTTTCATAAAAAGTGGTATACAGTTAAGAAAATTTTAGGGATTCGCTCATTGGAATAGCATTACAATGCTTTTCTTATGGGTAAACAATTACTGTAAATAGTGTACTATGTAGTAGATGTCATATGAACTTAAAGCACAAACCAAACAATTTTCCAAAATTAAAAAGTCTTCTGTTTCTCAATAACTGCAATCTTCAATAGTTGAGCTTTTTTTCATTTAATAAATAAATTCTCAATTCATAAATATTTATCAGTATTTGTATTGATTGGCTTTGGGTTAACATAAAAATATTCATGATTTCATGAAAAAGTTCTTGAATTATTGGTTTAAATGTTTTGAATTTTGAGTAATTGGATATTAATGCGCAATCATTGATAATAATGGCTAACATACATCTGTTAAACACAATTTTATTATTAATTTTGGTGAATTTCATCAGAATAAGTAGAGCTAATAAATTATATAATCAGATAAGTCTAGGAATCGACGATAATAATGAAAATCAATGTGAATGTAAAAATTTCAAATGCTATGATTGGGTTAACGAGAAAAACTGTGAGTTATTGAATGGCAAGTTTAAACCAAAATCATTAACAGGAAGTAACTGTAATTGTTGTTCATTTTGTGTTATTCAAAATGGTAAATCTCATGTATTTTAAAATAGAGTTGAACTTTATTTCTAAATTATTATAAGTTTTGAATAAAGTTATTTCATTTAAATAGGACTATTTGAGAGCTGTTACAATTCGATTCCGGGCTTCAAAATTGAATGCATGAATGGCTCATATTGTTCAAAGAAAGATGGATTCGTTTGCAATCCAAATGATTTAGAAAGGAATAAACAATATTTGAAATACAAAAAAGCCAAATATATTAAGCATAAACTCGATGTGAAATACCATAATTTGAATGCTTTATCGAAAAAAATTCTAAACAAAGTTCCTCAACACGAAAGACCGCTAAAACGTATTCCTCGGTCTCCATATAAATTATCTCTACGTTTGGGTCGAGCGAAAAAAGTGGAGAACACAACAGTGGATGTCGTCGAACAACCCTTAGTTTCAAGCAGTGTTGAACAGCCATTAGTAGAAATGAAAAAGAAAATTAATGCCATCAGTGGAGGCAATGCTAATAGCATCAACTCTAATATCGGCCCTACTTTTATCATAAATAATAACTATCGCTATTCATCTAATCAGAGACCTGTTCACCAAAAAATTAAAATGAGTAAAGACGGAAATTTAGTTTATGAAACAGATCCTAATGCACAGCAATCCCTTCCAGAAGCCATTGAAACTACAACTTTGACAACCACTCCGACCACAACAAGTTCTACATGAACTTGAACCACAACAGAAAGTACTACTACCACCACTTCAACCACATTACTTGAAACTCCTGCAATTAACAAAATTGCTTAATTCAAACCAATTTAAATTTAATAATATTATCAATTAGTTCAAACCTGAATGCCTTTAGATTTGAAAAATTTATATTTTACAATTATGTAAAAATTGTTAATAAAAAATGGTTAATAAAAATAATATTAATGGTTATATATGGATATTCGATTTAATTTAGTTGATAAGTATGAAGCTTTCTTGTAAGTGGGTATAAACTGTGTATAAAGTTCACTAATGAGAACCTTATTTATCAAATGGTAAACTTTTTGAGCTCACTTTCAAATTCTAATCAGAGCTGACATATAAATTGGACAAACATTTAACATATCCTTATCAACTAAGTTAGTGTAAGTTAGAATTCAAAATAATACTTTATTGAGACCTTGAATCACAAAAATTTTTATGATTAAATATATTTTCATTTCATAATCTTTATACATAAATTGATAGCCAGTATTAATAAATTCTACTTTAAGTTTCAAACATAGATAATATGTGAACATTTGCTAACATATGGTCACCTGAGAACTATAACATTCTAAATGGCATTTTTTCTGAAATAGAGTTCAGATCTTCAGAAATTCACAGATCTTTGTTATTTTCCTGACTTTTTGGTCAAATCTGTTTCTCAAAATTGTTTTCGGTTCACTTACAATCTAAGGTGCAATAGAGGTAAATCAATGTTATTCTATGGAAGATTAAAACTTTGAAGTCATTTTTCTCGTAAAGTTAGTTTTTCAATTTAGAACCTTATAGTTCTCAGATGAGTTCTAAGGTGCGATATGTCAAATTTATCTTCAACATTGATAAACATTTCTCTGTATCAGTTGCTTCACGATGAACAGTGAAATAAAAAGATTTCTAGTAAATAATACAATAAAATTGGTACTTTATACAAAATTCCTCTCATTTAAAGTGGAGTTAAAATACTTACTACAGTATAAACTTTTTTATACTTAATGGATGGATATTCTAATATTGTATGGCATATACATTTCGTAACTCAGAAATATTTTAATATTGAAAATAGATTCTTATATCTAATAGAAAATAAAAATTAAATGATGAATAATACTTTATGAGAAATCAAAGGAATATTATATTTATTTGATGTTTTGGCAAAAATTGATACAATATTCAATCAAATATTGAGTTGACGACATTGTGCTGTTATTCAGCATTTAGTGACATCAGGATATTTAGCGCATTGCGCAGCCAATCCTTGTGCGGCTTCACTCTGATTCAAAAAATTGGTATACTTTGCGAGACAGTCAGCGTTATGAGTGACTGTGAATGTATTCAAAGAACAAATTCTGAAACGCCAATACGCACAACAACTTCTTTTCGTCAACTGATCATCATTTTCTTTTCCGGGGCTTTTGGCTTGAGCTGTGTATTGTGCAACACAGACCTGTTCTTGTGCTTTGACTGAGTTGACACATGCCACTATTTCTGGTGGAGCCACCGCATAACAACCAACTATAGAAATAGATATACAAAAAACTAATATCAAATGCATTTTTTTGGCTCAGGAAAAAACTCTTAAATCAACGAGTCTGCAGCACAGCTTTGCAAACAATAGAATCAATAGAATAGGATAGTTATCAACTTATATTAAATGATTTGAGAATCAGAACATATGCTATTATCTAAGTTTTGCGCTTAAAGGAAGTTAATAGAAAAAGATAATTTTTTAACCTTAAATATTGCACAACCATTGAGTTTAAGCGAAATGTTTTTTATTACTGAAAATTATTTGCATTTTTCTCTCAAATCTTATTTAGAAATGTTCTTTTTTATGAAAACTTTAAGATAATTCTCGAATGAATCTTATTTGCATTATTTGGGTATTTTTCAATTTATTAGTAAACTTTTTAATTTTTATTATCAAATCAAGATAAAAATGATCATCTTATGACTTGAATAAATTGCTGACACGCAATGCACACGCAATGCACACGC
>JAQFZT010002105.1:0-12574 GCA_034696325.1 Camisiidae sp. | reverse complement strand
CGATCGAGGGAACCTCGAGACTCGTTCGAGTCTCGAAATTGATTTTTATGAATTTTAACATGGTATTTTCAAAAAATGGTTAACTAAAAATCAAATTTTTGAAGATCCAATATAGAATTAAAATTTAATTTAAAACTATTAAACCATAATTAGTCATTAAACTCTTATTTTTTAATTAAAAATTGCAAGCACTTAATGTTTTGAGGTTTAAATGTAACAAAAATTAATGATTTAATGTTCTAAAAATATTAAGTTTTCAATGTTTTGTAAAATTCGAGAAATAGTCGAGACTCGAAGGTAAAAAGTTTCGAGACTCGAGAATCTCATTTCTCGAAAATAACGACCACTAATATTAAGTTTTTGGTGTTTAGAAGAATCGAGAATTTCGAGAGATAGTTGAGACCCGACCGAGATTCGAGGCAAAGAAATTTTCGAGACTCCAGTCTAATTTCTCGAAAATACCCACTATTAGAAATGAGTTTAGCAAATAATTTTGAAAATAGTTGAAGGTTTTATGAAATATTTGAACATAAAATGAATGTGAAGTGACTTTTTAAAGGCCCGAATATATGAATTATGGCTGCTATACAGGGCTGTCCTTTTTGGAAAGTAGTGTACTATTCATCAAAATTTGAAGAAATTTTAATTACTAATTTTGAAGCCTTTAAAACTAAAAACAATTTATTGTCTGCAATCAGTTCAAAATACATGGCATTGCAATGATTACGAAAGAGCTAAACTCATTTTAATGCAATGATTAAAATATGTAATGTTTGTGCTGTTGCCAGACTTTTATCGTGTATTTGCGGAACTTTTATGAGTAAAAAAATATATTTTTGCGTCAGACAAGAACTAAATTGCTTTTAGAAATGTGCACAAACACTGAAATCATGAGGATGTGTGCATACGTATGACTAAAAGCATCTTGTTATTCAAGGCCATCACTAAAAAACATAACAATAATTATTAAACCCATTGAACGCGTGTTGCATTACATTTATAGTAAGGTAAAAAAGGTGTCAAATTTCTCAATGTATAGACAGACTATTGAGAGGGAAAGGAAAGGACACTTAAAATATACTCAAATTCTCCAATAAAAATTTCTTAACAAGTTAAACAGGATTTCACATATTTGTAGGCAATAATTATAAAAAATAAGGAATTATTTAGTATTTTATGTTTTGTAATAAAGGATCAGATATTATGGGATACGGTTTTTGTTTATGTAAAAGTCAAGTACAAAATAGAGGTCTCATTCAAAATATTGGTTCAGTTCTTCATTCGAGTCAAACCATTCAACCGATACTTTAATATAATTGGAGTAATTCTTGCATTCATTCGAGACAACACAACAAACAAATCATTTTTCAAATATAAAATTAAATGTTTTTTCTCTCAAACCGAAAATAACTATTCAATACTCTATAGTTCTCTATTTGAGTTGAGGATTATATCATCAAATCTAATAAAAGAGTCTATTTCTTCATGTGCTTTCACATCAAATAATTATAAATTCCTAAACTTTAATATAATGAGACCACACAATCATTTGAAATCGGATTAAAATTATTTAAACCCAAACCGAAAGTATATAAAGCTATGAAGAAGTGGTTATTCTTTGAGTTTTCTCAATAGAACTTATCTTTAGAAAGAGTCCAAACTATTAAAGTAGTAATTGAAGTGTGAATCAAGTCATACAAAGACATAATTTCTGTAAACAATTACAAAACTTTTGGGAAGATATATAAATTTGAAGGTTATTCTAATATTTGGATAATATTTTCAGTTGACTGATTGACTGATTATTTTGAAACTCTTTTTTTGATCCATTAGTTAATGGATAAACTGTAGACTAGAGTGACTATAGTTTGAGTGGATTTAGTGTTAATGCAATCGATGACACTATTATTTGAAAAATGAGATTAGGACTAAGTTAGAGATCAGGACTAAAGTTAGAGACCACGACATTCAATAGCTATTTGTTTTTATCAGTTTTATTCAAATGCTTGACTCCAATTAATTGGAAAAACCAAAAATAGCTTTTATTGGTTTTTGAAAATATATGACAAACATAAATATGTAGTGCTTTAAACATTTCATAAAAATCGGTTTCAATGGAATGAAGGCTCAGAAAATCCTGCGAATTAAGCATTAATTTTGAATCTTATCTATTGAAGAAGTTTTGCCTTCAAAAATATCAGAGTTGTTATAAAATAAAAGGCTGTCTCTAACCTAACACTTATTCTAACTTTAACTGCACTAATACTTTAAGGACTGATAGTCAATACAGTCAGTACAGTAGAGGGAAGTTTCATCATAAACATCAAGTGACGGCAGTCATGTCTGTCTGTGAGCCCCCCATTTGTTTAGACCCCCATTTGTAGTGATAGAACAAGAAAAAATTTGGACCGCCTTTTATGTTGGGCAAAATTATACACACATTAGAGGTTATACACACTCATCACGTATTGAAGGTATTCACAGCACTTGAACCGCACTCTTCTGTAAAGATAGAGCACAATTCTTATCTCAATTTGAAGAATGGAAAAAAGCCTTTTTAAAATTGATCTACCAATTGAATGGTCGAGAGTGCTCATTATCATATCTGTTCTACCATTTTATCCAAATGAGCCAAATAAACAAACTTTTCAAGTTGTTATTATAAATCATATTAACTTTAAGTGTTTGTATTGGTATAATTGTCAATTCTAGCTTCATGGAAGTCAGTGTCCACTAGTCCCTAACCCCATAGTTCCCAATCTTTTTTCTTCGCCACCACTCTTCAGCACTTTACGGCCTCAATTTGGTCATCTCCATAAGACATAATGTTGAACAAATGTTTAGGCCCACTTCTGTGATTCGGGATTCTCTGCCGTAACCACAAAATATTGAGGATCATAAAAATATGTGGTATTATTTTAAAAGGCATTATACAGTATTAATGCTTCAAATGAAGCCATTATAATGTGACAGCTTTTTATTGGATTAATTACTAAATAATGTTAATTTAAAGAAAAATGGATAGAAAATAGTTAAATTTTGCTCATAACACATATAATAGTTAATACAGAAATGGTATGTATTAGAATCACATTCAGTATAGACATAATACAGTTGCAAAACAAAACTCATTTCAAAGGTTGTTGTTATTTCAATTCAAGAAAAAATTTCTATCTAAAGAATAAGATTAGTTCAATTGTAGTAGAGACGTGACGGGACGCACATCACGTGACAAGAATGTTCACCTCTAGTGAAGCCGTGTGTGAGTGTGAGTCTGTGCTATTGAGTGAGTCTGCGCTTGAGTCTATCGCTTGTTTGCGTTTATCGTAATCGTAATGTGAATGTGAATGTGGTCTGACTTACACTTAGACTCATATCGATGTTGTCTCGCATTAAATATAAAATCATTACTATATTTTGACTTTGAATGAAATCTAAATTTAAATGAAAATAGATTTAAGTGTTATATAAGTATAAATTGTGATCGAAAAGAGTGTTTTGTGTGAATTGAATGCATAGTGAGTTAGAATTTAGAAAATTTGGGACATTTGTCGACGACTTGTTTACTGTTGAGTCTTCATGTGGTGCGTCGATAGTGCAGAAGAGGGAGTGCTGTCCACGTCTGGAATAGCTGTGAGTTTGCCTCACATGACGTCACGTCTCACCTCTGGGAACGACCGTCAAAACGAGTCAAGACAAGAGCCCAGACATCCCAACGCATGCCATCCAATCATATCGTTGGCTATCATATGAATGCCACTCAAACCACACTTCATATGCTTTTGATGCCAATCATATCATAACTTATTATATGAACGCTGAGATACAGTTAAGAATTTAATTATATTTAAACCAATTATATATTCAATTGTATTGTTTCTAAACATTTATTGATTGCCAAACAATGAATCCATTATTAAGTAATCAATTCAGTGATGGTTTGTGTTTACAATACAAGAATGGGTTCCATTAATACTCATTTATGTCTTGATTATTCTCAAGAAAAGTTATGTTTTAATTAATAGTTTATTATTATTATTGAAATAGACATTAAAATGGATAACAGAAGTGTTAAAGTGATGAACAGTTTATCAGAACTGAGTTCGAGTGCAAGCATACCATCGAATCAATTGATTCCTAACCGAACCTTAACTGGAGCTCAGACACAGTCATCATCTCATTCATCAACACATCCGAGACATGTTTCACAAGTATATACGCCACGTCTGAAGAAGGTGTTGAAGAGCTATCAGGCGAGTGCGACCACCAGTTTGAATGGTCCCGATTGGGTTTCAAATCGGGTCTCGTCTTCAGTCTCTTCCTCTCCCTCTTCATCATCGTCTTCAGTCTCATCGCCATTATCTTCACTTCCACTCGCATCTACTCCTCCGATATCATTAGCAGTTAATGAAACGAAAGGATCGCCTCAATCGACGCCATCAGCAGTTGATATGTTAGATAAAGATAAGTTATTGTCTAAAAATGCATCGATTCGTTCGTCAAAGAGTCGATTCGGTGACCCGTCTGCTCAGTGTTCGCTTAAAACTAGTAAAAGTGGTAATAAAGGAAGTGATGGCACAAAAGGTGATAGTTATGATCCATTTTTAGCTCCTCCACCATTTCCTATACAACAGCCACCAATCTTTACTCCTCCGGATCAGAATCGATGTGAAAGATCGGAAACTATATTAGAAGGAGAAACCATTTCTTGTTTTACTGTTGGGGGAGAAAAGAGACTTTGTTTGCCTCAAATCTTGACTACAGTTCTCCGAGAGTTTAGTCTCCCGCAGATCAATAGTGTTTGCGATGAACTCCAGATATTCTGCTCCCGATGTACTAATGATCAGTTGGAAGTACTGAAAGTGACTGGTATTATACCTGCGTCAGCGCCCAGTTGTGGACTCATCACAAAGACTGACGCAGAAAGACTTTGTGCCGCTTTGTTATACAGTAATCCACCGAAATCTGCATTCGCCAACGCTAATGGTGTTAATGGCAAACGGCTTTTCACTTTTAAAGTATATCATGAATGCTTTGGCAAATGTATTGGACTTTATGTGCCCTCACTTTATGTTCAGCCATTTTCCACATGCATTGAATGTCTTGAATGTCACGGACTGTTTGCTCCACAAAAGTTTGTCTGTCATTCTCATCGTTCAAAGGAGAATCGGACGTGTCATTGGGGTTTCGACTCCAGCAATTGGAGGGCATATCTATTACTTGCCAAAGATAATCAACAATTAAATGATAACATAAGTAATGATATAGAAGAACATCTCAGCGAAATGAAATCACGATTTGATTTCAAGAGGAAAATTCCGGTGAGTCCTAAAGATATATGTGTGAAAATTGTTTGTTTTAAATGAAAAAATAATTGAGCGCTAAAAAACAGAAGGTTTGTGTGTAAGGTCTAAACCCATCCGCTTCATAAATCAATTGCTGAACCTCTGGTTTCCTTTGAATCGTCTTATAAACTGAACCTTTTCTTGCCTGCAACCCGACCCACCTGGCAGTGCACCAGTGAATGGGGTGCAGCTCTTAAGCAGTCACAGCATTTCACATCAAACATACACTAACAGAGGTTTAATGTCTTTTTTGCATATTCCTTATCCCTTGTATTCCTTCGAGGAAAAGAACTTAAGTATCACAAAATAGTAGTCGTCGTCAAGGATAAATCTATGTAATTATCATAAGAATGCTAGCTCTCAGACTTCGTTTTTCTCCCTAAATAACCTGTTTCACTCAAATCCTGTGTTTAAAATTGCAATAATTATTATGCAATTAAGTCTATTTTTTATTCGTCATAACTCTAATTAATTTGGTTTTTTGCATAAGTCGTGCCATTGTGTTCTTTTTGCTTAATTGTTTAGATTTGAACCTTAAATTTGAAGTTATTGACGCTCTTTTATATGTAGAACTCGAAGACAGCATTTTTCAAATATCCCACAAATGATTACATTTTTATAATGATAAGAAAAAGCTGAAGGTTTTTTGTCTATTAAAGAGCTCTAAGATTGAACCCTAAGATTTTTTCCTTCTATTGTAAAATATATGGCTTTTGAGAAAAAAGTTAACGTATTGAACCAGAAGAAAGAAGAAGGAACAAAACAGACCGGTCTGTCTTTGCTTTTACTTCAACTTCTGCTGCACTTCAACTCATTTTTTTTATTTAAGTCATTCAAGTATTTTTTTGGTTGCAATAACCGATGGCCGCACCCCTCATAGCATTAGACAGGGAGAAGACTAACGTTTCCTTTCGATGTAAATCATTCTTCGCCGTTGTTTAAATCGAAAGTAGCAGTTATGCTGTTATATTATAGTATTGGTCACTCAGTCCTTCACTCCAATTGATTGAGTCTCCTTTAGCCGCACTTCCCTCGTGTCCCTCTTTTATGCCTCGTATGGCTTATGCTATTTTTGTTCGCTTGAGTTGCTTCGTTCATCCTTTTCCCGGAACCCCTTTTCGTTGGTCAACAGCTGGTCTCTTCCTAGAAATTCTCTCTAAACTTAATCAATAGAAACAATGATACAGTAAATATAAATTCATTTTAAAACTAAAATCAACATTTACACCAATTTTTATAATTCAATTTAACAGTTCTAATAAATTACTTTAATTGTTAATGTGCTCACTATTTTAAAGAACTTCAATTTTCTAAATATTTAGTCTAAATTCTAACGAATACTCTATTGAATATAAATTTGCTTTAGTTTTACAACAAAAACTCATTTTTTATTCCAAAAATAATCCGTGTAATGACAAACCCTTTGAATTATAGATGTAATCATTACTGTTATTAATATAGTGTGACTTTTAATGTTTCATTATTAATGTCTCCAATAATTCATACTTATTATTATGTCTGATAAAGAGTACATTTCATTAAATTCATACATTTAAATAACTTTCAAGGCTTTATACTATGAATTAAAGTTAACTCTTTTGCCCTGAAGATGATCTGATCGGAAACGTTTAGCAATCCTTTACTTATAATTAATTTCGCTCTTCAATAAAGATATTAAGCAGTAAAAGATTTCTCTTTAATTTATATTTATATAAGCTGTTTATAATGTGTGATATGAATATTAATATTAAAACGTTTTCTCATAATCATATTTTTGTTCTCTTGTATCAAAACTTGAACCTTAGACTAAGTTTTTGTCTCTGAGTGCCGTTCGTCTCAATTTCATTTGACTCACTAATCAAATCAATTCTCGTAATGTTTTAGATTAAAACTTATGAATTTGGCATTTTATTGCAAATTTTCCACAAGAGAATAATACTTCAATTTTACGATAAGTATACAAAAAATCATATAATGCATCACAACATTCAGTTCAACTTAATTTTTATTCAAAACTTAGTTATGAAAACTTCAATATTATTGAAGAACTAAATTGTTGCCAACAAATTATAAACTCCTATATTTGAATATTATTGAAGATTTGAATGATTTTTAAAAAATATAAAATTTCAATACACGTTACAGTACTGATTAAGTGTTGTTTCCAATTAAAATCGAGTACATTTAGTGATCAGAATTAGGAAATTCTATTATTATGATCCGCAAGCAGTTTATCGGACCAAATTTCATAATATTGTGCTAAAGCTATAGTTATTTGGAAGTACTTCAAGTGTATATTCATTATGATATCTTATCGTTTGGCTTCATTTCGTCCATTTTTCGTTCAACCTATCATTTGTCGAAAGCTTTCAAAATTGTAGTCACTCTTCACATAATTCGTGCATTTCTTAAGGAAGATTAAACTTAAGTTCTTATATTGAATATTTTGCAACAAACCATTTATAGACTTTATTATTTGCCGATCAGCCACTCAAACACATTAACTGAAATGCAATAAATTAAAGAAGAAAAAAATATTTTTGATGAAAATTTGAAATAAAACTTTGACATATTGCGCAAGTTTGAACATAATAAGAATGCAGACAACGATAAACTGCATAATCTTGATTATTCTAGACGCTTGCAGTATTTACTGCAAATATCTATTACCTGATAACTAATAGCATTTTCTGGTGATGACCGGTTTTGCTCCTAAATCTTCGGCAATAATTACAGACAATTCGAATCGTTTGAATCCAACTCTAAGTTGCCTAAAATTCCTTTCTGTTGATCTCCATAAGACGTTAAGAACTAGATTATTAAGATTTCTTCAAAATCGAAAGTGTAAACTCCAGACATTAGTTATCGTAAAGATGAGTTATTTTAGCAAAACTTGATTTTGGAATCATTATTATTATTTAATCTGATTATATTTTCCAAAAAAGGATCTTTGATTTTGACCTTTTTTCCTAAGAGTCGCTTATCAGTCGAATCGTTGATTCTATGTTTATGAATATGAGAAATGAAGTATTTAATCAAGTATTTAATGACGAATTTCTTCAACCTTGAGCTCCAAAACCGAAGCATTTATTTATTATATTTAAATGATTATGCTATCATTGGTGAGAATACAGTCCTCTTTTATCTAATAAATAATAAAGCAATACATTAAGTAGTTTTTAGTATTTCCGCAAATTTTTCAAATAGACTGATATGAAAAAAATATTAGACTCCAGATGTGTTGGCTCGCAATAAACGCAATCTTAAATACAATATATATTTTTATTCATATTATAAATTAAACTTCTCAAACAGTATTCATGCATTGACTTTATTGGAAAAATATGATTAAATATAAATCTATTGAACAATAATCTGTAAATAAAATTTTTGGTGTCGCCCACGTCTACACCACTCCCGAAACGCGATGCGATTTACGCCCAAAAATTTATTTTTCTCGCTTAAAACACCCGACTTTCACAAAAATTGTCATTTCTCTCAAATAATTGAAATATTAATTGAAAAAGAATTGGTTAATAAACGAAATGACATAATGATTATAATGAAAAAATTGATATCTAAAAACTTGTAATTTAACTATTAATTGTTTTAACCACTTAAGGCTTCGAATTGAAGATAATATTTGTATACCCAGTACTGTAATGCATACTTCATTGAAATTGACTAATTTTTGAGATTTTAGGAATAGTCTCACTTTGAAAGTGAAAAACATGACTTTAATTGACGTTTTTCTTTATGTGGTTCTTAAAAAACTCGTTTTAATGATCACTCACTGATGTCTAACTCACTATTGATTTGATAATAGTAACTCATACTCTTTCGCTTATAATTTTTGTCTGTTTAGATCGGTATCGATAACATTGATAGCAAGTGTCACATTCCATATTTTCTAGCGATAGGTATAAAAGTCATTTCATTCAAATTAATTGCAAGCGATGCCATCCCTTTGCAATCTATAATAAATCGATTTCACAAATCATTTCACTCTAGACATACAATTAAAAAAATTGTGAACTCTGTTATCAAATAAATGACGCCAAATTAATGTCTCTTTTCAACCAGAGCTTATCTTCAAATCTTTATTTTTTATTATAATCTATTTCAACGAATACAAGTCTAACTTGATTTCTACCAAATGAAGGTCTTTTTGGCAAAATTCACTTGAAGTGATTTATTTCAAAAAATTCTTGAATACTATTTTTGTTTTAAAAAAGTCATAAAATTCCACATTAACTAAAAGTTGACAATTGCCTTCTCACTCAAACCTTAGCATTTGATAAGTCAAACACTCAAACAGTAGAGAAAACCCATCAATTGATTGACATGAATATTTTATGAAATATTGATATTTTTGTTTTGTTTAACTTATAACAAAATTTGAGACTTATGTGTCTTACATAAGGAAAACCTCAAGAAATAGTTTGAAAAATGAGCTCAAGTGAACTTTTTACAAAAGACATTAAAAATAAAATTTTGATTTATGAAAATCAATATACAGTAATGACAAAATTATTAAATACAATATCTATATTACTATCTTCTGATCGATTTTCTATGAGACGAATACAGTGTATAATAAAATTGACGATTCAGTAAAATTCCATAGACTTATTGAGCTTTGAAGCTTCAACTTAAACGAGTATTTAACAACTCTATTTAACAACTAAAATTAGAGCTAATGTTCATTTAAATGAGTACTTATTCTTTTAATGACTCTCATTAGTATATTATTCTTTTCTATCTATTAGTCAAATAACACTATTTGAGAAAAAGATGGAAAATTTGAAAAATGTTTCTCTAAAAACTCATTTTAAACAATGTTTCATGACCTCAAAAGCCAAGTCAATTGATCTTATCATTAATATAGCCTTTTGTTGAGTTGAAATTTTTAAAATAATAGACCAAATTTAGCGATAGTATGAAAATGTTTGATTGGTATAGACGAAGAAAATGTAAAAAGTAATATAAATAGAGGAAGTCCTTGACACAAATATTTGCTATTCTAGTCTTAAAATGCGTGCAACTCTTTCACCTGTTAGACAAGGGATAGTTAAGCTGTGAAACGCGTTCAAAGTTTCAGATTATGTGATAGGTTTGTGACTCTCTTTCATGGAATATTCAATTTATTTAAATTTATTTCTAAAATGGATGAACAATGTATTTACCGACTGTTCTTCTACTTGAAAAAGTTGCCATATTTGCGAACAAAGAGTTTATAGATTCGTACTTTATGTCTGTGATGAACAATAAGTTGAAAATTTGATTCTTGTCTCAAAAATTGATTGTTGAACTAATTATAAAAAGATTAAGAGATGTTTCATGATTTAAATTCAAATATGAGTCTGTCTTGTTTTAATTATAGAGTTGTTGTATTCAAATAATTGGCTAATATATTAGTCTTAAGTCTGTTTATAATGAGTTGAAACATAAACTGTTTTTAATGTGGTCCTTATTTACATGAATTCAATTCTCAACTCAGCTATAAAGCATTGTTTCGCATAAAAGATCATTTAGAGTTGTGCGAAACTCTTCAGTTAAGACAATCACAAAGAAGAGTTTGCTCGAACTCATTAATCTTCATAATATTTATCAACATTTCACTTATTATTGGAATACAAGTTTACAAATTCTACTAAAATTATCACATTTCAAGATCAAATTCATAACAAAATTATAAATAATCCGACACAACAGGTGCGGAATCTCTTTAACCTTTTACTTATTCATCCAAAAAAATTCTCAAACAATTTGAAGCCAATCATAACCTGACCTTTATTAAGACTCAAAAATAACATTATTTGATAAGAACAAAAAAGCTTGTTTTTGATTGATTTTTGATTGATTTCTGATTACTTTGAGTTTGTCGAGTGGAAATTAACAGAGTATGGAATGATAGGATTTATTTGAAATATACATGCAAATGATTAACATGTAAAACACATGAACAACAAAAAATCTTAGGTCTTCATGCAAATGACTTGATTTTATTGATTAAGCAACTTTCAAAACGTGCAATTATTGCCTAATCTATTCTGTACTTATGAATATTTAACATACTTGAATAGCAAAATCTCTAATTTATTCAATTTGAGTGAAAAATGTACATTTTTTTGGGTGAATTAACCCAAAATGGTCCATTATGTGATTCTAACAAAAAAAGTAAAGTAAAAAGTGTCAAATCTTAGTGATAATTAGTCTCATTGCTAGTATTTTCCGGGAACTGAATATCTTTTTAAATGTGTTATTTTCTGTCAAAAATTGTAATCATTTTTGTCAGTGAATAGTAATTTGATGCCAACTTTTCCATTTTATTCCTTCAGGTTATTTCTTCATTAATGAGTTTTACAAATATTGGAATAATATTAAAGATTCAACAGTGCCTATGATTACTGCTTAAACTATGTTATACTAGAACTTGCCTTAAATATTTAGTAAAAATTTTCACAATCATTTTTCACAATTTCTTCTATAACATTAATTCAATAACAAAAAATTATAAATTCAGAATATCTTTCATTTATAAACAGATGTTTAAAGAAATATATTCATATTTTTGCCGTTTTTATCTTTATAAAAAGGTTCAAACTTATGATTGCTCTGCAAAACTTGAAGCAATTGATTCTTGTTTATAAACAAGACTCACTCAGTATTATTACTCGTTGTGTTAATGAATTATGAATTTAAATGATGATTAAAAACATCATGAAATTTAATGTTTGCAACCATTATTCACTTGAGTTGTATTAAAATTGAGAAATTATAAAAAATTCAATTGTTGACAATAATGATATTGAAATTGAGAATTTTTTATGATTTTTGACAACGAACGACAATTAAGTACGAAATTATAAACTCTTTTGTTATACCACAAGTTGAAAATAACGCACTGCTACTGAAAAACTACAAACACATCGATAATCTTGATTATTATCCAGAAAAAAATGAAAAATTATTTTTTCTCAATTAATGCTATTTTATAAGAAATATTTTTAAAAGTTCTTATTCTTATTAAATACAAGCTATAAAGCCCGTTCAGAAGAACGGAAAAAATAAACAAACAAAGATTTTGTATAGCATTGCTTTCAGTTCGATCCTGGCAGGAGATAGTATTTTTTGCTAAAATTAAAATTAATTTTTTTTTATTTTTTTGAAAAATGAATAGCCAGTGCTGCACCTCCTGATCATACTCATTACAAATATGTAATTGG
>JAQFZT010002104.1:0-12574 GCA_034696325.1 Camisiidae sp. | reverse complement strand
CTAATTTGACTTCATTTCACAATTAATCATATTTTTCAACCATCGATTCCTTGTTGGCGAAAGTTATTAAGTTCATGAATAAACGCTTGTTTAGCTCAAAACTTTTATAACTAAATATCTAAACCTTGTAAACTAATTCAACATCTAAATTATGGATTATTAGTTACAAACTTTCAATATTGATTCGCATTTTTAAACCCAAACTCATCAATAACTTTTGCGATCAAATTCAATTCAAGTTACTTTTAATTCATTTCAATTCATAGACCATAAATCAAGTTTTTCAATCAAATTCAAACCAATTTCAATAATAATTATGAATAACCTCAACCTTCTGGAGAATTATGAGCCTAAACCTCGACATTATTGAATCCCACATCAAATGAAAGTGATTTTAACTAACTTTCAAATCAATAAACCATTTCTTCTCATAATTTGAGTTCTTAAACATGAATGTGAATAAATGTTTGACTTAATTTGAATGACACACAAAATGTTTTCCTCATTTTAAGAAATTTATAACTGAAATATTGAGTCTCGAAATACTGAGAATCGTTTTGTTGTTCGAATAGATTCATACCCTTTTGAGCAGTACGTTCTGAATGTTATGCAATTCATTTGAAATTAGGCTAAATTTCATTATAGTTCCTGAAAACATCGGCGAACCAATTGCTAAACCTGGATATCCAGCACTCGGCTGACGGTTTCTTCTCTTATTTGCACTTTGAATAAGTTCTGTCTGAAGGCTAGAACAGCGCAATCCTGCAAACTCTTGGCTCTCGAGTTCAGTTTCTTCTATGTTATTAATAGTTCGCGATTCACTTTCTATACCATCTTCAGCTCCATCGCCACCAGTTCTAGTCGTTAGTCGAATGTGACTTTTCATTTTGTTTTACAGAACAATTTGTTATCAATTGATCAGAATATTAGTGTACATAAAATGAATATCAAATGTAAAAATGTATAAAAGGTAACAATTATTTGGCTTAAATAGGATAAGGCAAGGAATGTATGATTCAGTAAATTTTAATATGGCTTTTGTCAAACTTTGACTTAAATAATCTCTGATATAAAATGTTATCTTTTTAGATATATTAAAGTAAACTTTATATATTGAGGGAGATTTGAACCTAAATGTATATGATATGTATAATATTAGCTATTTTTACAGAGTATAAAAATATCAAAAAATTATAATACGATCCGAAATATTCGTTTAGTCATCTTATGCCGTATATTAAGTTGTATACAGATATCAAACATTAGACACGACTTGATGTGCATTTGGTTTTAAGAAAATAATTTATCAGAAACACAATTCTTCATTAAATAGGAAGTAATATAAAAACAGATTAGTCTTAGACTAAAACTAAGTTTCCTTCACCAAAAGGCGTAACATCACCAAAATAAACAGCAATACAGTTGGCAATGGAGTTAATTTTTGATCGCACCAAATACGGGCTCCCTTTACGTCACTTCACAAAACTTATGAAGTTATGCAGCGCTAAACTGAGTTATATTAAGATCGCATTTCTTTCCATTTTTCACTCTTTTTACATTAAACTTATACAACATTATCACCAATTTTTCACTCTTACTATAACTTACTATAGATTACAATAAAAGTACACAATTATATGCGATGCGAATCAATTAAATTTTCACAAAATTACTGACGCAATACTTTTTAGCAAATTTTTAGAAATGAATTTTTAAGTTTTATTGAACTTAAAATTGAAACTTAAACCACATAAATCTGATAATTGATAAGAATTGGATGACTTACTGTTTGAAGTAATTTCTCTTTTTCTTCGAGCTTGTTGTTGGCCTGTCCGAGCTGTTCCTGCACCTGATCCAACTCATTCTCGATTTGCTGGATCTTCTTTTGAAGTGCTCGAACTTCTTCCTCGGACTAAATTCATGAGTTTCTCATTAATACAAGTTTCAAATGATAGGTAACTGATAGACAAAAGAGCGAATCATCACCTTTTCGGCCCTCAAGTTAGCATCTCGTGCTCCCTGTTCTGCCGTCTCGGCCCGATCGACGGCATTATCCTTCTCTAACTTCATTGCCTGCATCTTCTTCTTGATCGCCTCCATTTTTAATGACTGGTTTAGACTGTTTCACACAATATAAAAATAATGACTTGAATATTAACCAAAGCAAACACTCTGTACAGAACTGAAGGCAATCACTCCGACACCGGTGAGAACTAATACACGAATGAATCCCAAGAAACTTAAAGAAGAGTAAATGACGAGATATATTGTTAAGAGTACTGCACAAGTGGGATGTGTCCCACTGACGATACACTCTTTTTCGCTAATTCAGGAGTTATCCAATGCTTGTGTGCCTAAGTTTGGCACTAATCAAGAATATGGATAATCATTTTCATTGCAAATCTCACTAATAGTTTGCTTAAAAATCATTCAAATTTAATTGTGGATAAGAGTTTAAAAGGCCTCAAATAATTAAATCTAAAATAAAACTTGTAATTGTTTGGAATTTGAAAAATATTGATAATTAATAAAAGTCGTTATGATGTATTGCATAGACTATATTTAGATATGCGTTAAAAATTTCTATTTTCGGAATTAGGCATTTCTGAAAGAACAGAATCCAATTGGTTAACCGAAGTCTTCACAAACAGAGAATGCGTGACATCACTGGTATCAAATATCTTCAGCAAAAGAGTTACGTTGAATACCAGAACATTGAGAATAAGATCATATCGAGAGTCAACAAGTAGGTTAACTCTTAACCCTTCAAATCAATTTAACTTATAATTAGTTTGCGTGAAGGCAAACAATTTACGTAAAAAATAACATTTTAAATATCTTTTCATAATTCTTTATTCATGAAATAATTATAGAAATATTCACTTAAATAAATCTTAATCATAATAATACACGTGATTCTTATAATGGAATAATTTGAATGATTAATTGCTGTACAAATAATTATGTTTATGATATCTTTTTGAGATACTCAGCAGAGGCTGGTTCGTAATCATTTACGTTAAACAGCGATGGATTTCGTTCAAGATATCTGTAAATGAATTTTGAAATAAAATCATAAAATGATTGACTAAATAAAAAGTCAATTTTAGCATAACTTACTTGAGAAAACCATGAATATGTCCTGTTATTAATTGTGTGCTTTTCTCATCGAGATTCATAAAAGCCATAAATCCTCCCAATTTTACTATTGTATACAATGTTTAAAAATAGCATCAATTATTGTTACGCTTTCAAAACTCTTCAATCAGCGAAACTTCTTTTCTCATTAGTAGATTCGCAATCAAAATAAGTTATAAAACAAAACAATTTTGTACTTAAAGACTCACCAAATAATCTTAACAAATGAGAGGCTCCATAAATCGAAGACGCTTTTGGATCTTCATCAGGATCTTTAATTTGATCCTTATATTGAGCTTTTTCTAATTTGTAGAGCAATTGAGTGCCAATCGATGTATTGAAATACTCTTTTATACCGTTCGCCACTTCTTTTATTGAGCTTTCTTTAGAAGGAGTCGACTTCACGTTATTCTTATGTTTAACGTAATCATTTAGAATACGATCGACACTAACTTTTGATGGCAAACGAAACAACTTTTTCTGTCTAATAAGATCCCAGTCATCCAACAAAAACTGCTTTAAATTGTCAGGTATTTTAATCCGAATTTCTGTTGATTTAGTACTGTCAGGATCTTCGTGTTCAACAGTTGGCTCGACTCTTATTCGCTTCTTTCTCTGTCCGTCACTGTCTTTAATAACTATCGAGTTTTCTTTGAGCTCTGAATTATTGGGTAAAACAGTGTTGACCACAACATTATTAGGAGTATTGAATTTTGGTTTCTTATCGGTTCCCATTGAAACATTTGGAGACATCACTTCTTTTGGATCGATTGACTTTCTTTTTCCGCCTTTACTTTGTTTATTGCCTTTACTAATAAATCAGTTTATAATCCAATTAAACCATAATTAAAACATATATAAAGGATGGATTGGTTGCCAACCTTTGGTTGTTGTTCGCATCTGAAAGTTCTCTTTGTTTCTGAAGTGATTGTTCATTGATTTTAAGAACTCTATCTTCAGGAACCCATTCATCCCAACTATAAGTTTGAAATATATTTTAATTAAAGAAAAATATTTAATATTTACATAAAAAAGTTTCAAAAATGTGTGATTGAATGCGATTAACCTTTTATTCCATCCCTGATAGTGAACAAAATACTTGACTTGTTTTTCTTTGACTTGTATTTTCATACACTATATAATCATTGATTTGAATTGAATATTATTTATACTTGTAATCAATCAATGAAAGAGTGGTGACAAACCTTAGCCTCATAAAGAAGAGGTCCGTGATAGCAAAGAACCTTCTCATCTGTTCAGTCATTTAAAACAATTAATTAATAAATAAGTTTAAAAACAATTTAAACCAAATAATAGATAAATACATACTTTCTTGAAATTTATTGATTGTATTTTTAGGCATTTTCACGATTCAACTCTTTTTTATTTTTATTCAAAAGATTTGTCGTTAATTAATAAATAAATTAATAATCAAAATTTGACACTAAATTTAATTTATAAAGTGTAAAATAAAATAATAAAAATATTGACTCAATGAGAGACACGCTGTGAGAAAACTTGAAACTTTGGGAACGTTTTCATATTAAATACAATGAAAACTACTTTTGATATACTTTTGTAAAATTGAATTTACAGTTATTGAGAACTAAATAACTTTATGATAGTTTGTAAACTTTTAATATTGAGTTTTTATAATATTTGACGAATTAATTGATAAAAATTTTGAAAAAAATGAGACAAGTGTTTCGAATGCAACAATTAATTAACTTTATTTTTTTTTTGCATAATTCAATGCATTTTTTGATAATTCATATATAAATCAATAAACAATTTACAGTTTCTATCAAATTGGCTGCATATTAATTGCGATCTTATTTTACAGTAACAATACTTTATACTTATTATACTTATAATTTCATAGATTTGAGAGCAATAACTAAAATAAGTTATCACAACATTCTAAATGAAAGTCTACTGGAATGGTAGTTACAAAATGCAGCCCAAACTCTCGAAAAGTATGTTTTATGAAGAAATGTTTACAGAGATAAATGGATATTAATATCTTTAGGGTATCAGCAAAATTAATGGCACTTTTTAGGCTTTTTTCATATACATTTTCATATATATAATTTTCATATTTGACAGCAAATAATCATTAATTAGCAAATATTATGGAATAACATAACATGCATATAATGAGCATTTAGCACAAAAAATTTCAACTAATCATAATTGTCCAGACTATCCACAAATTCATGCATAAATTGTGTCACTTCACAAAACACTTTAATTATGGAATACATTGTAATGATTTTTCTTGTTTTCTAGTCTTTCATGATTATAATAGTAAAAATGGCAACACTTCAAGTTTCAGCGCGAGTCTAATCATATTAAATAATTGATTACATCAATTGTTTCAGATTTGATTCTTATAAAAAACATGGAAGACCTTCAAGTTTAGGATTCAATTTTCTTAAAAGATAGAATCGATTTCGAGATCAACTAGACTTATGAGCAATTTCTTTAACATAATAAAATGAGCAAAATTATTATGATTAATATAATGACAATATATATTATGCTAATTAAGCCTCAAATATTAGAAAATAAAAATATTTTAAATTTCCGTCAATTCTTTAAATTCTTATAAGAAACAAATTTTTCAATTCAATAAAGAATCCGGAAATAAAAACCAATAGTTTGAATGTAAAACTTAGAAAAATGACTTTAATTGTTAGCTAACATCATATATTGATCTTATTTAAGGGAATTCTTATAATACATCTATTAATTCGATGAGAATTTGAGACCAAATCATTGTGCAATCACTCATATAAACTATGAAATTTTGAACAAATTTTCAAATAGAGATAATTTTTATAAATGTCATTTTCCTCGATATTTATTCAATATCATCAAGAGTCCAATCAATAGCATGCAATTGAACTTAATTTAAAGGCAAAAATAGAGTTGATGTAAATTTACTTATGATAAACTTGTATAAAATACAGAATGTTTTGGTCTCATAGCTATCAATTTTTTCAATTCATATGATTTGAATCTAAATCTATAAAACAAAAAATTTGATAATCAATTACTTAAATAAAAAAGTAAACGAAAAAATAAGATAAAAAATTGAAGATGTTTTCCTAAACTGATCCAATAATTTGAAGTATGACATGATTAAATAGACATATAATAAAAGCTATGATTAAACCCGGGCTGAAGTTTGACAATCAATGAAGAGCACTATTTTACAAATTGACTCATATTAATAGTGCTCAACAACTTTACTTTCGAAACTAAATACAGAAAGATTTCTGCATTTTTTTCAAGTATAACAGTTTGATTACGAATTTGATAACATAGGAACCCATGTTTAATAAATGATATGATATTTTGCTGTCAAAAAGTTTGATGAATTTGATGATTAAATTTTAAGATAAACACAAAAATAAAACAAAAAATACCATAAGTCCGTAGCCAAAGCAGGGGTTCGTCACCTTTGAGGGCAATCCTTCTTATTTTCATAATAATCAATCGGTAATTCACTTCATATGTGATTAAATTAGCTTTGTTTACAAGCTCTGCATTTCTAACATTAGTTTTATATTATTTATACTACAATTGGCATTGAATTGTGATAAAAAGTTATGCCAATCAATGAATTGAGAATTTTGAACTGCAAAAAACAGAGTTAAGAGTGGAGTCGCAGATCCCCTAAAGTTAAAATTTGAAATAATTTGAATTTCTTGTTTTGCCACAATTTTTGTTACAATATGTAAGTCAACGTAGAGTCAACTTTATCACAATTTCCAAATTTCTTAAATAAAAGTCTGATAAAAATAATTATCAATAGCTTTTTCAAACAAAATTATTCCGATAATCCAAATGACTTTTATAATCATTTAAACAAAGCTGTTCTCATAATTTGGCTCAAATTAACTAATTTAACGAAATGGACAGCTTTTGGCAACATTTTTGTAGGAAATAAATTTGATATTAAAACTAATTTCAATTAAAACCACAATTTAGAAAATGCAGAAACGAATACAGCATTAAATATTGCTCATGACTAGCACTTTACTAATTGTTTTTTGTATAATAAAAGTAAAAACTTATGAAAAAAAGACTGTAATCAGTCTGCACTGCAGGCACTATTGAAATGTCATTTTAATAACTGATCGAAACTAAATATGACTTAAAGCACAACAAAACAAATGCTACATTCATTCCCATTCTTTTGCACAACAAATGCATCAACTTTTAGGCCAGTATTCAATTACGAATTTAGTCAAAAGAATAACTGAAAAGTTTGTTTTCAAATTCTATTTTAAACTTAATTGGGTTTTAAAATGATTAACAGAGAGGAGAAACCAAGGAATGAGTTGTTTTAACTCTAAATAAGTACTCATTTAATTTGAATGTGAGTTAGAATACAATTTAGAAATTGGTTGCGCAACAAATAGGAATGCTTTCAGCTCATGAATACTGACAAATGGCGGTGAATGTGCTTTAAGTCACAATAAATTTAGAGAGAATCAGACTAGGAATAAGTGTAACGTTAGATTCAAAGACATCTCTTTTTCATTGTGAATATTAACGGAATATTTTGACTGTTGACTAGCGATCAATAAAACAAACAAATTCAACAAAAGAGTATCGCTTGTCAGGAGTGCGCAGACAATAATTGATTCATCCGGAAGAACAAGAGTTCATTTCAAAGTTTCAAGATTTTAATGTTGAAAAACTCAAACTGTTTTGATAAATAAAATATTAATATTAAAAAGTAGCTAAATATATAATTTTAGTTGTTTTGAATACCTTATAAGAAACTTAAATAAATTGAATAGTTTTGATGCTATTGACTGAGAATACATTTAAATTGTCACTAATATTGCATTATTTTAAAATGAGATGAAATCTTGTTCAGTCCATTGATTCAATTTTGATAAAAATAAGAGCAAAATATAATTGTTGTGTTATATCAAAGCTAAATCTTTCAACATTGCAAGAGTCGGCTTTCCTTTAGAACTGTATCACTAAGAAAGTTGAGTTGACTTCACTTGAAGTTTATGAGATAACCTATTCTTATCCTTATGATAGTTGCGGTCGAATTCAATCACTAGACTTTTAATATGTGCCAATTTATCGTGAAGATAAAACATACGTTTGCGAGCCTTTTGAAACTTTGGACAACTTTTAGTTTCTTCATATTCTTTAACTATTTGATCCATCAGTTTCTGTTCGAATTAGAAAATCAACTCAATTTCAAATCATAATTCAAAGCCATTGACTTACATTCCAATCATCAGATCCTTCAACTTTAGTATTCAGTCTAATTTCTAATTCAGAGAATTTTGTCGCAACATTTTCAATATATCTATGCAGTCGTCGGTATTCTTCATATTCAATATAGAAGTCCTTTTTATATTGAGCTCTCTGTTCATTATTAGTAATTTTAACGTATTTTCTAAATATGCAGAAAAATATTGTCAATCGATTTGTACAATAAGTAAAATCTAAGGGAAAAATTACGATAAATAGTCAGCTGTTTCGTCATTTGTACACGAATATGAGTTGGAAGAGCTTAAAGTGCTTCCATCATGACTTCCAGTACCGCTGTCTGGACTTGAGTTTGGAGTCGAATTAATAGAACCCGAACCATTGGGATTAGAGGTAACGTGAAAGCCATTAGTGCTATACCTACTGAACGTATCTCTAGTGTTCTTTTTGACATAATTACTATCATTAGTAATAAAATTCACGACACGATTGGTTTGCAATGATTGGAACGGTTGATGAGATAAACAAATACCATTTGGATCGGGCGATGAATGACTTACACTATTAAGAGAGGAATCGACAGCTTTTAATTCCGTTGAGTTTGCCATAAGAGTAGAGACTTTATTGTTCGACTCCCTTTCAGGACTGGAAGGCTTATTAGCCCAACCGTTGAGTACATCGTGATAGCCGTTCGTTTGCAGCTTATTTGACGGCGACTTAATTGCATTACTATTATATGACTGATGCGAAGTAACTAAACTTTTGTGTCTTTTGGCTACAGTTGAACAACTTTCAGCACTTCTTTTACTAATGGCAGGACTTTTTGAGGGAGAGCTGCAGTCCATACTCATCGGAGATGGAAAGGCTGGCATTGATCCACAATCGGACAGAGGAGATATTCCATTCTGAGTATGAGTTTGCGATTGGGTTTGCGGTTGAGTTTGCAGTTGTGTTGTCGGCTGAATTGGAATCAATGGATTTCTTCTCTTCACTAATTCTTTTTCATCTGAAGTATAATGAGTCCAATCTGTTTGAACTTCATTCCAAGCATTTTTAGACAAGTTATAAGCGTTGTCTTTATTGAGCAATGAAATGTTGTTTAGTATAGAACCCAATTCTTTCTTATCAATATCTCTAAACCCTTCACTCGAAAGCCTCGATAATAATTCAGATTTTTTGAATGGTCTCATCGCCAAAAGATGTATGACATTCTCTCGCAATGATTTCTTAGAATCATCTGACAAACTGTTGGCTGAGCTTAAACTTATGTTATTATGAATGATGGAACTGTTGCTAACACTACTCTTATTAATAGGAATGCTATTAATGTTATTTCCATTAACTTTTAATGCTGGCGGAGAGTTAGGCTTATTGTTACCGGGTTGCAATTGTAATGGTTGTGGTTGGTGTTGATGATGAGGTGCGAATCGACTTGAGCCTAACTGACTTCTCTTCACTTTCACTTTTCTGCCGACATTTGGATCGCTAGCTTTGATAACTTTGGTGCTATTCTTCTTACTCTCCTGTTCAACCACAGCCATCTTCACTTTGGTCTTTTGATAGCTGTCGTCATTGGCATGTATTTGCATCTTGTAGTGCATATTACCAAATGATTCCATACTCTTATTTTTTGACTGTCGAATGCATTCAAAGCTACCCTGAGGTTCAACTGCGTCCACATTAGATAATGTGAAGTTAAATCTTTGCTTATCATCTTCAGCGTTACTAGACTTTACTGGAATACTTATCACCTAAAAATTGAAACCAACTGTCAATTAGCGTGTAATTTAGGAATAAATAATAGTTAAAATCTTTTATCAACAGATAAATTGTTACTCGGACTTAATTCTAAAAATATAATGGATTTTATCCTAGTTTTTGGTAGTAATAGAAGAATATGTGAATTTTTATGGATATAATATTGATTTAAATAAAAGTTATCTAATTATAAATGCCAATAAGAACATAGTCTGGAGAATGTTATTGAAATGAAGATAATTTAGTTCTATTTATACGTCCGCATTGAGTACCATCTAATTCCTAACTCCTCACTCGGTCTCGGTTAGCGACCTATTTTACATTTCAAGGAAGTTCAATAAACCTGAGAATAGGTCGCTATCAAATGCTCACTTAAATAAATTCAAGCGAACAAAAGAGAAACAAAAGGAGACATTAAGTCCTTTTCAACAACTATTCAAATTGATATATCAGTCTTGGAATTATGAGAGAAGTAATTGAGTCGATTTGAAAGTTAATTGGTTTGATGGCTCAAAAAATGTCTCATGAAGTCTAATATAATTGAGAGATATATTGGCCCTTAATTTGACCTGAATTAGTACTAGTATTGTAAAGCATTACTTTGAAAGTTTTATACGACTCAATGGTTGTGCTGATGCAAAAATGTAGTAGAATGTAGTCAGTCTACTACTACGAAAAATTTCCTATCATATAGTGTTTGTACATATATTGTACATACACTTGAATTAGGAAGTCGTCGTTCCATATCAAATGACCCGTTAAAAACTATTCACTAAAATTATATTTAATTATCGGTACCTGAGCTTTAAATTAATCAAATAATTTCTTACATTCATCACATACTTCTACTAACACTTTCTTCAATATCTTTTACTGCTAACCAAACAATACAATTCCCTATTATTTATGTCTTACTTATTATGTATTAAATCTCCATTATTTATCATTTAATTAATTATGCAATGATTTAAATTTAGATTTATTTGTCATACAATAGAATAGCAATTATTCTAAGTATAGTAATGTAAATAAAGGTTTCTGCAAATATTTCTTTTCACTTTAAACTCATTTGGCGGACAATCAGTTCGATTGACTATATTTTGCTATTTTTTGTTGAGGAAAATCTGGTTTAGAATAAATGGTTAGAAGAGTGAACAAAATGATGAATTTGTAGAGAAAGTGCATTCACACCGAATAGTTTTTCAATTGGAGTCATTCTTACCCCTTGAGAATCATTTGAACGAAATTCAATCGATGGTTTCGTATTTGAGGAAACGCTTCCCTGTGAAGAAGAGAAAAAAATTTAATTAATTATTATTGATAGTTATGTTATTTTGCATTAAAAAGTGTTGCTATTGGTTTTTGAGATGCATCTAAAAAAGTTTAAAACAAAAAATCGCTTTGAGAGCGAAAACAAGGACACCAAAAACGTGACTTGAGATTTAAAAAGTTTAATTATACAGAAACATATTTTTCATCATTCACTGACTGGATGTCAAGTAACTAAAATGCATTTTTCTATAATTAAGTTTCTCTAAAAATTCGATCCGATTCGTCAATCTTTAGTGCAGTTCAAGGAGAATAAGATGAAGAAAATAATAAAAGAGAGCAAACAATATTTGACTAAAAAGAATATATGAATGTATGGTTAATACCGTATTAAATCGGTCAATGGTGGAGATCGGAGTCTAACTTAAGTTTTAAAGTGCAGATCAATGCCTGGGGCGATGTTTTTCTTGTTTAAAGATGAGGGATATGAGGCATTGCAGATAACTATAAGTTTAGGTGCGACACAAACGTGTTTGCATTGACTTCAATTAATAATTTTACTTTAATCGCCTTTTGGTTTCAAGAGTTTTAGAATAAAAGCAAAAGTTCTGACAGTAAAATTTGTGGCTATAAACTTGTTAACCATTGAGAAAAGCTTCGATAAGCTTAATTTGTTTCAAATGTTTTATGCCTTTCACGAAATATTACTATAGAAACCAAAATTAATTAGTTGAGGAAAGAGTTATTTTTTTAATGCATATTCACTATCATAATGTTTTCTTATAAAAACCATTTAGCCTTCCATCAAATGTCACCACTTTTATAAAAACCAATGTTTAAAATATCTTTTTATTCTGTTTATTGAAAATTAATGAATAATTTAAACAAAGAATATTAAAAAACAAAAACAACCAGATATGCTCTCAAACAGAGAGCGAAAACAAAGATAATAACTTCATTCAGATTAAGATTGAATTTTGACATAAATTAAAAGTTAAGCTTATATTATCAATAGCTCTATCTATGTTGAAATGATCTCAATCCACATATAACTGGAGGCAATAATTTCTAAGTAATGGTTCGATAAGAATATTGAACAGAAAACGTTTGAAAATATGATATTCTTAAAGACAAAATATTAGAAAAATTGACTGAAAGACTG
>JAQFZT010002103.1:0-12577 GCA_034696325.1 Camisiidae sp. | reverse complement strand
ACCTCTTGCAGGACGCAGGACATGATCATTGATTTGCAGGACTGTCCTCCACAATGCAGGACACCTGGTCACCCTAAGTATGAGATCAAAATTGAAATTAAGATAGAATGAGGTAAGTATAGGTAAATTAGAGTTCAATAATGTGATGGTTATCACTCGTAATACTGTGAGAAAGTGAGTTTAGAGAAAGTTGAAAGAGTGAAGTGTGAGAATAAATACAGTAGAGTCTCATTACTAGTGCTATAGTATTATAAGCTTTATCTCATTTATTAAGCGATCAATATATATGGTTATATGAAAACTACTGTAATGCTTGAAATATATCAAATTCAAATTTAAGCCATATAAAGCCATATATTGTTAATAATTTGTAAATTTATGCCAATTGTAATCATTAATATGGCTGTGATTTAGAATATACTGTAGACTAATCTGAGAGCAAGTCTTGAAGTGAAGGGTCTACACAAATCAGTGAAATGAAGGATTACACCAAAGTATTGAATTATATCGAAATAATAAAGACAAAAATTTCCTCTGTCCAGAATCATATGAAGTAAATATTATGCATAACGTATAACACATGTCAACAAATGAAAACTTAAAATAAAAGTCCTTAATTTTTTACCTGATCTCCGTTTATGAGTAACATTTTTATTGGTCACATCAAATCTATAAAATATCCAACACTTCTAAAGAGTAGAATCTATATCACTGATAACAAAATCTTCATTAATATTACATGGGGCAAGAATAAATTACACAATTAGAAATCATAGACTTTAAGAGATATTTATTATATTATGATATAATTATACAATATATTCTCCCCCTGTCTGTGTGACTACATCCCATCGCTCTGGGAAGTGTCGTATTCCTGTAGCCTCATTTTTTAGATTTATTTCTTTAATAACTTTATAATAAGAAGCTTTAAATCATCCTAGTTCAACTTTTAAGTATTAGATATTATTCTTACAAAAATAACCCTCAATTAATAACTTGCTTTTGATTTTATAGAGATGAAGTTACAGAAGTACAGCATTAGTATAGTAAATGAGCTTTATTTGAATTTTGTTAAATTTACAGCATTTTCATTAACTTTATTAATCATTAAATTTTAGGAATTTTATTTTTATGAAATTTAGAGCTTTTTTCATTACTTTAAATAAATTAAAATTTTAGTTAATTGAATGGTAACTTGTAGTAATTAGTTATGTTATCAAAATTAATATTATTGATAAACTTCTCTAAAGTAATGAAAACTTTAGTTTAATTGAAGTTTTTTCAATTAAGTAATATTTTAGAAGTCTATGATGCACAGGTGACCAGATGTTCGCGATTGTACAGGACAGTCCAGGGATGACGAGCAATGTCATGTGTATGGGCATGATGTCATTATTCATGATTAAAATGTCAAGGATTGGAGGTTGAGGATTAATTTTATGCTTGGAGCTTATAAATTCCCTTTAACCCTTCGCTGGAAAAATAAAGTCTTAAAGACATAATTTTTTATCCCAGAAAAACTATAAGACATAGAGAATATTCCTTCATTATCATTTCAAATGATTATATACACTAAATATTGTAATTAAAATTGGATTTTTATGATTCATAGTTAATTAATTATAATTAATTAAAATGGTCAACCTTCGATTACGATAGATTTTACCCTTAGTTTTTGTTACTTTCGGTCAATGAGAGCGAATATAAAACGTATCGTTTTCGGTTATCTCTGCAATAGCTCCAATATCACAATAAGCAAACCCTTGATGCAGTGTTTACATCATTGGTTGTTACAAAAGTACAAAAAATTTGCTTTTATGAATGCCACATGTGATATAACATTTAGTGTACAGATAACTGGTTTAGTTCTTTATATTTTTCAGGGAACGACATATAATTACAAATTTATGCAAACAAATCAATAAAATATATGTAAACATTGACTTTTAATTGTTATAAATTGTGATAAAATAACATTTTATTATGAATCGTATCAATAATTTGACAGATAAAGAAATAGAGGAAAGATTGTTTGAATCTGATGAAGGTGACACAATTTATGTTGAATCTGAAAATGAAAATGAATATTTGGAACAGTAAAGTGATGACGAAGACATTGAATTACAAACAAATGAGAGCATTAATAATGACAATTTATTTTTTGGACGTATGAGTGATGGGAATATTGGTGACAATAATAATTAACAAGACATTTCTAACACTAATCCTGATGACAATACTAATGCGAATAGCTTTTATGTTGCGAAGAAAGGTTTCAAATGATCTAAATCTGCTATAAGACATTCAGGAACACAGACGGCTTATAACAATATATTGAGAGAAGCTTCTGGCCTAAAGAATGAAGCTAAAACTATCAAAACACCATTGGAAGCGTTCCATTTATTTATTAACAATAAAATAATAAAAATTATAACTTTACATACAAATGAAAAAATTTCGAGACAAAAGTGTAAATACAAATAAATAAATAAAGCAATTGTTGGGTTCACAGATGAAACCGAAATCAAAGCTACAATAAAGTATAAGTTGTAGTTTTGTACGAATACAAAATCACATTTAGTTTAAATATTGTAATCTAAAAGATACGCTAAAAGTTAGAAAAGATTTCATTTTTAGTTTTTCAAAGAATGTTTGAAAGGATGATGGTCGAGTAAGACATTGTGACTGAGCGAGCCATTTTAATGGTCACAAAAAATATAAAACATAGTGAGACACTTTTTACTTCAGACATTAAGTGTCCATCATTTATAGTTTTTGAGATAAAAAATTTTTTTATGAATATTTTTACAATGGGTTCTATGGAGAGAAAGATATTTTCAAAAAATTCTTTAACCCCCGCCCCAGACGAATTTTGACTAGATTTTTCGGATATCATAAGAAGATATTTGGGAGATATTTTTTAAGAAAAAAATTAGAGTGACCTCACCCCTTAAGTTTTTCACAAAAAAATTTTGAATTTTAGAATTTTTTTTTCATTCAAAGGCTATTGGAAATTGGGAAGTTCAAACATAAACGAGGTGTTAATATCATGAACAACAATTTTTTGACGTTTTTTATTTATGAACCAAACCTACCCTCAAGAAAAAAACCCTCAAATTAAGGGAAATTTCTTGAGAGTCCGGATTTTTCGCCAAATTTTTTAAATGAATTTATATGCATATGTTCCATCCCACATTGAAGCGACGCTCAATTCATCATCACAATGTAACTCTCTCACCATAGAAGACATATGCGTTCTTAGTGTATCGCTTTGGATATTTTATATTCCAAATGAATTATTCACTAAGGTTTCTATCGTACATTTGATACAGTTCTCTTTACGTGGTTATATATCAGTCTGAACAGAGTAGCTATTTATTTATGAGTCATCCCGGTTCGTAATTTCGTTAAATACACTCCGAGTGCGATAATTTTTGATCGATTTCTACTATCACGTAATGAGATGTATTTATCTTCCAATTCAATCAATTGTTCTTTCGAAAATCCAGTGAATATAATACAGTCCATGTTCGTCTGGAATCCTGAAGATTTTATGTTTATTATTTGTTCGTTTGTTGATTCATTACTCATTATAACAAGTATTACATGTGTAGCATATTACACTTATGTTCTTGTCAAATCTTATTTTAAGATGCTTTCTAAAATTCTCATTTTCAGTTTCTTCCAATTTCCTTTTACGAGATTTGGAATAATCAAACCTTTTGTTTCAACCTGCGCAACTTTCATGCACTGATTTAATGTGGCTCGCACAGTCACAATGTCTTACTCCACCATCATTCTTTAAGAAATAAAATTTTCTATTGTATATTGAAACAATGACACCCTCTATTGACTCGAATACATAAAATTTATATTTTAATCTTATCTTTAGTTTAATTGAAAATATGAAATTAAACTTTTTCAAAACAAAAATTTGATTATGAAATATAAAATTTAGTTTAATTGAAGTTTTTTTCAATTAAGTAATTTTTTGTGAATAAATAAGTAATTATTTATCGCTATTAATTGAGTGAAATAATGAGAGCTTGAATCCCATAATAACTATTTTAATCAATTTTTAACAATTTTTTATGTTTACATGATTTTCAAAGTAATATTTATTATTATAATTATAATAGTAATAGTGTTTCAATTTCAATGATAATAGTGTTCCAATACAAAATTTTAACAAAATTTAAAAATTAAATGAAATTTCATTCATAATATTCAAAAAATAGAGTAAAATAGTTTTTAGACAATTACTATAGTTAAATATAATTGAGTCATTAATATATTATAAATTAACCCAAAATGACTCTATAATTAATTCAAATTCAGATTATATTTCCCAAAATAAATTATCTGATATGTTGAGCACTCGAATTGACTACTCCTTCCCATCTACGCCAATGGATCTCTTTGCACGCTTATCTGAATTTTACATGTATTCGTTAAATAGGGGAAAATCAGATTTTGTATTTAAAATTTTCCTCAAATTTAATGCTTATGTTATTAATATTGACCCAAATCTCAATTCTCTTTATAACTCAAAAATGTGTTATTGCAATAATGTTGAATCGCTATGAGAATGAAGGTGGGATTACACAGAATCCTCTCACTTCGCAAAAAAAGTCATATCGATTGACTTCACTTTCAATTGATGGTATTAAATTATATCTTATCGTTAATTTTATATTTGAATATTAGTAACTCATTTCTTGAAAATACCCTGAGTACTTTAAACCAAATAATTCATTACGCAAAGTGAGAGGAAGATATGACAATAATCTAAAGTTATATGAAATGGAAGTCGAAAATTAGGTTTTTGAAATTCTAACATTAAAATTTGTGATGCATAAGATGAATCACTCAATTAATTATATCTCAAATGAATAGATAAAGAGATATAAGGAATCTCTTTTACGGTTTCATCTGCTATCTAGAGCTAAACTTTGCATAATTATTTTGATTAGTTTATATTGAAATTTTAATTTAGGATTAATAACGAATATGAAATTATATAATATGAAAACTCACTTAGACCACTTGGAACTATAATATGGAAATTCCATCAGGATAGATAAAATTTTGAAATGAGAAAAAGATTAATATTATATACATATCATTTTAAAATTGTATTTAGAAAATACCTACTCGAACCTTGATTTTGGAGATTAATTCACGATTCAATTGAGTTTGAAATGAACGAAATATAAGTATTGATATGATTTGTTTTGAAATTCAATTTTTCAAAAACTCACGTTTTCCTATAATTTGAAGATTATTTTTGAAAGGACAAAATAAAAATATTATATTTAATTTATCTAAAAACTCTGTTTTGCAAATACCTACCAGCTACAGTTTGGATATTAATTCAAGATAAATTGGAGTTTGAAATAAGAAAAATAAAAATATTATATATTTTTTATCTTAAAACTCGGTTTTGCAGATACTTACGAGCTACAGATATGATATTTATTCACAATTGATTGGAGTTTGAAATCAGAAAAATAATAATAATAGATTTAATTAATTTAAAAGCTTTATTTTGCAAATACTCACTACCTACAAATGACGTTCATTCACGATTGATTGACGTTTGACATGAGAGAAATAAAAATATTATATTTAATTTAGCGAAAAACTCTGTTCTGAAAATACTTACTACCTACAGATTTGATATTCATTCGCGATTGATTAAAGCATGTAATAAGAAAATAAAAATATTATATATAATTTATCTAAACACTCTATTTTGCAAATACTTACAAACTAAAGATCGGATATTTATTCACGATTGATTTGAGTTTGAAATGAGGAAAATAAAAATTATATATTTAATAACTCTAGAAACTCTATTTTGCAAATACTTACAGGCTACAATTAGGATATTCATTCAAATTTAATTAGATTTTGAAATGAGAAAAAATATATATTTTATTAATTTCTCTCAAACATTTATTTGCAAATACTTACGTTCTACAGATGTGATATTTATTTGCGATTGATTAGAGTTTAAAACGAAAAAAAATATTATATTTAATTTAGCTAAAAACTGCGTTTTGCGAATACTTACGACCTACAAATGACATATTCATTCAAGATTGATTGGAGTTTAAAATGAGAAAAATAAAATATTATACTTAATTTATCTAAAAACCCTGTCTTGCAAATACTTACACACTAAAAATGAAATAATCATTCAGGTTTGATCAGATTTTAAAATGAGACATTATAAATACATATATAATTTATCTAAAAACTCTGTTTTGCAAATACTTACAACCTAAAGATGAGATATTCATTCAGGATTGATTGGAGTTTAAAGTGAGAAAAATAAAAATATTCCATTAAATTTATCTAAAAACTCTGTTTCGCAAATACTTACCTCCTACAATTCATTCGCGATGGATTGTAGTATGAAATGAGAAAAATAAAAAATATTATATATTATTAATCTAAAAACGATGTATTTTAAATACTAATACTTACCTTCTACAAATGGGATATTCATTCAGAAATGATTGGAGTTTGAAATGAAAAAAATAAAAGCATTATATTTAATTTATCTAAAAACTCTGTTATTCAAATACTTACGTTCTACAGATGGGATATTCATTCACGATTGATTGGAATTAAAAATGAGAAAAATAAAAATATTATATTTAATTTATCTAAAAACTCTTTTTTGCAAATACTTACCACCTACGAATGGGACATTAATTCAACATAGATTGGAGTTTGAAATGAGAAAAATAAAAATATTATATTTAATTTATCTCTAAACTGTTTTGCAAATACTTACAACCTACAGATGAAATATTCATTCAAGTTTAATTGCGGTTTAAATGAGAAAATTAAAATATTAAATTTACATTATCTAAAAACTATATTATGCAAATACTTACAATCTACAGATGTGGTATTCATTTAAGATTGATTTGAGTTTGAAATGAGAAAATAAAATATTATATTTAAATTTTCTAAAAATTCTGTTTTGAAAATACTTACATTCTATAGATGGAATATTCATTCATGATTGATTAAAGTTTGACATGAGAAAAATAAAAACGTTAAATTTAGTTTATCTAAAAACTCCGTTTGAAAACACTTACTACCTACAAATGGGATATTCATTCGCGATTGATTGAAGTGTGATGTAAGAAAAATAAAAATATATTTAATTTATCAAAAAAACTCTGTCTTGCAAATACTCACCAACTATAGATGAGATATTCATTTACGATTGATTTGATTTTGAAATGAGATAAATAATGATATGATATTATATTTAATTTATCTAATAACTCTGTTTTGAAAATACTTACGAACTACAGATGGGATATTAATTCGCGATTGATTGAAGTGTAAAATAAGAAGAATGAACATTATATTTAATTTATCTAAAAAATCTGTTTTGAAAATATTTACTAGCTACAGATGGAATTTTCATTCATGATTTATTTGAGTTTTAAATGAAAAAATAAAATTTTTATTATTAATTTATCTAGAAACTCTATTTTGCAAATACTTACGACCTACAAATGACATATTCATTCACGATTGATTGGAGTTTGAAATGAGAAAAATTAAAATATTATATTTAATTTATCCAAAAACTTTGTTTTGCAAATACTTACAACCTACAAATGGAATATTCATTCAGGATGATTAGATTTTAAATGAGACAAATGAAAAATTTTTATTAATTTATCTTAAAGCCGTTTTGTAAAAACCTACAAGCTATAAATTAGATATTCATTCACGATTGATTGAAGTTTAAAATGGGAAAAAAATATTATATTTAATTTATTATAAAATTCTATTTTGCAAATACTTACTATCTACATATTTATATTCATTCACAATTTAATAGGAGTTTGAAATGAGAAAAATAAAATTATATTTAATTTATCTAAAAACTCTGTTTTGCAAATACTTACAACCTAAAGATGAGATATTCATTCAGGATTGATTGGAGTTTAAAGTGAGAAAAATAAAAATATTCCATTAAATTTATCTAAAAACTCTGTTTCGCAAATACTTACCTCCTACAATTCATTCGCGATGGATTGTAGTATGAAATGAGAAAAATAAAAAATATTATATATTATTAATCTAAAAACGATGTTTTGTAAATACTAATACTTACCTTCTACAGATGGGATATTCATTCACGATTGATAGGAGTTAGAAATGAGAATAATAAAAATTATATAATTAATTTATCTAAAAACTCTATTTTGCGAATACTTACCACCTACAAATAGGTTATTAATCCACCATTGTTTGAAGTTTAAAATAAGAAAAATAAAAATATTATATTTAATTTATCTTAAAACTCTGTTTTGCAAATACTTACAACCTACAGATGAGATATTCATTTAATATTGATTGCAGTTCAAAATGATATAAAAGTATGATATTTAATTTATCTAAAAATTCTTTTTTGTAAATACCTACAAGCTATAATTGAAATATTTATTCACGATTGATTGGAGATTAAATGAGAAAAAATAAAAATGTTATATAATTTATCTAAAAACGCTGTTATGCAAATACTTACAATCTACATATGGCATATTCATTCACGATTGATTTGAGTTGGAAATGAAAAAATAAAATATTATCTTTAATTTATTTAAATACTCTATTTTGCAAATATATACCAGCTACAGATTGAATATTCATTAACGATTGATTGGAGTTTAAAATAAGAAAAATAAAATTTTTGTATTTAATTTATCTTAAAACTCTATTTTGCAAATACTTACTACCTACGAATGACATTTTCATTCACGATTGATTGGAGTTTGAAATGAGAAAAATAAAAATATTATAATTAATTTATCTTAGAGCTTTGTTTTACAAATACTTGCAACCTACAAATCGAATATTTATTCACGATTGATTGAAGTGTTTATGAGAAAAAATAATAATGTTATATAATAACGCTATTATGCAAATACTTACAAACTACAAATGGGATATTTATTTACGATTGATTGGAGTTTAAAATGAGAAAAACAAAAATATTATATTTAATTTATCTAAAAACTCTATTTTGCAAATACCTACCAGCTACAGTTTGTATATTCATTCACGATAAATTGGAGTTTGAAATAAGAGAAATAAAAGTATTATACATTTTTTATCTATAAACAAATTTTTCAAATACTTACGATCTACATGTGGGTTATTCATTAACGATTAATTTGAGTTTAAATGAGAAAAAATTAATATATTAAATTTAATTTATCTAAAAAATTTGTTTCGCAAATGCATACAACCTACATATGGAATATTTATTCACGATTGATTAAAGTTTATAATCAGAAAAATAAAAATATTTTAATTTATTTATCTAAAAACTCTGATTTGTAAATACTTACCAACTAAGGATTAAATATTCATTCACGATTGATTGGAGTTTGTAATGAAAAAAATAAAAGCATTAAATTTTATTTATCCAAAAATTCTTTTTTGTAAATACCTACTAGCTACAAATGAGATATTCATTCACGATTGATTGAAGTTTGACATAGGAAAAATAAAAATATTATATTAAATTTATTTAAAAACTCTTATTTTCAAATACGTACGACCTAAATATAGAATATTCATTCACGATTGATTGGAGTTTGAAATGAGGAAAATAAAATTATATTTAATTTATCTTAAAACTATGTTTTGCAAATACTTACAACCTACAGATGGGATATTCATTCATGATTTATTACAGTTTGAAATGGAAAAAATAAGAATATTATATTTAATTTATCTAAGACTCTGTTATTAAGATACTCACTACCTACAGATGGAATATTCATTCAAGATTAATTAGAGTTTGAAATGAGAAAAATAAAAATATCATTTATAATTTATCTAAGACTCTGTTATTAGGATACTAACCAACTACAGATAAGATATTCATTCACGATTGATTTGAGTTTGAAATGAGAAAATTAAAAATATTATTTATAATTTATCTAAGATTCTGTTACTAGGATACTAACCACCTACAGTTAAGATATTCATTCACGATTGATTTGAGTTTGTAATAAGAAAAATAAAGATATTTTATTTAATTTATGTAAAAATTCTCTTTGAAATACTTACAAGCTATAGATAAAGTATTTATTTACGATTGATTGGAGTTTGAAATGATAAAAATGATCTAAAAACTCTGTATTGAAATTACTTACGAGCTATAGATAAAGTATACATTCACGATTGATTGAAGTTTCATATTAGAATAAAATTTTCTTTATAACTTATTTTAACACTCTATTTCGTGAATACTTACTTTGGCCTTGAACTAACACTCCGATACTGGTAAGAACTTGGAATAAAAAAATTAAATTAAATGATAATAAAGTGTGAATTGGTGAACAATTCCTCACTCAGGCATAAAAGGATTATTGTGAACTTCATTATATCGTATATTAAGCTTCGAAAAACAATCTCCAGCTTATGTTGTAAAAGCTTTTTAATACTAAATTCGAATGAAAGCAACTCTCCGAATATATTCATAAAATATAATTCAAAAAACAGCTTTCAATAAAAAACCTACACCTTTATATATTCAAAAAACAAAATACAAAATAAAACACACTTTTTGAAAGTGAAATTTATGTTAAACTCATCATAAAATGTGGTTCTTGTTACAGAAAATAAACATATTTTTCTGTTATAAATAATATCTAACATAGTAAATAATTATTAATTTTGAAAAAATTCTACTTTTTCGAGTAATAGAAAATAGTTATTTACCGAATATTTTTGCGATAAATAAGAAATATGAGGATAATATTTTAGTCTTATAAATTGGAAATTCAAGAGTTTAACACATGATTCATGAGAGCAAATATTTTGAATTTCGTCATAAACTGAACATTTTAACGCTTAAAACTTTTTCATCAACAATAAAAATATTGTATAATGAAAAGTGTCTTAAGCAATAAGTAGAGCACATCATAAAATAAATTACAGATAAAGCAAGTGTTCAGTTATTCATTTATTTCTATAAAAATATAATTGAAATCAAATGTAGTACTTGGTAAACTTATGTGTTATGGACTCATAAATATTATGAATTATAAATTTATTTTATACCAAATATTCAAAAAATATACAATTGAAATCCCTTATATAATAGCAAAGATGTCAAAGAGGTTATTGTTTTTTGTAAAATCGGTTATACCTTTGAAAAATTTTTGCATAAGCACAACCCACCATTTATAAAAATTTGCAATGATATTCTGTACTACATATCATAATTGTTTAATTTAGAAGAAAAATGAGAAATTAGCTGTTGAAGTGGCCACAATTTTTTACTTCTTGTTTTACTTGAAATCATAGCGATTTTAACATGACCATCTGTTGTCTCTGTGATGACCATATACCGAATTAATGTTAAATTTTTTTGCCTCTTTAGTATTTTTTGTATTTTCTAGTCATAAGATATTAATTCTGACATTTTCAATACAAGTGTTGCTTCGGTGAAATCGTTATATGTAACTTATGAACGAGTTATGAAGTATTTTGTACTTTATTGTCAATATTATATATTCACAGTTTAAAGTTCATGTCAATTGATAAACCGGTTTTGTCAAAACTATAACCGATTTCACCAAAATAATAAAAGCTTTAACATGTTTTCTATTATACACATGATTTCTATTACATTCATTGCATTTTTGTTAGAAGAAAAAAATTATTTTCTTAGACTTGAATTCTTTCTTTTCTTTATTGCTATATTAAGACTATTAAAAATGACTGACTAACGTTATACATAATGTTAGCGTATTATAAAAATATATACTTTTAGGAACATACAAATCATCTCTAGAGATTTCAAATAAAATAAATTTAAAATCTTTAAAATTTATGAGTCCATAACAAATATAACACTTAAGTTTAGCAAATTCTACATTTGAATGTTATTTTGTTTATAGAAAAAACTAAATTTCATAATAGCTCAACACTTGTTTTATTTGTCATTTATTTTATGATGTACTCTATTTTATTGCTTAAGAGCTTAAGACACGTTTCATTATAAAAAAAATTTCTCTGCAATTACCAGTTTAAATATCTTTTTAATAAAATCCTAAAGTTTTTTCAAAAAGTCCCTTAGTCCTCAGCTTGTGGTCAAAACAGAAAAGTCAGTGTGGTCTCATTTGATTGAGTATGATCTGGAGTAGTGCCGGAAGTTTTTTTAAACCCAAAAAGTCGCTACAACTCTCAAATGCAAAATTTTTGGTTATGCCACTACATGTTCACAAATTTGGCATGTGGTCATCACAGACACCAGTTGGTCACGTTAAAATCGCTATGACTTCAAGTTAAACAAGAAGTAAACAATCGAGTAAAAATTGCGGCCATTCCTTCAGCTTATTTCTAATTTTTCTTCTAATATAAACAAATATGATATGTAGTATAGAATAATATTACAAAGCGATCTCAACTCATTTAACTGGAAAGAACACAAAAGGTTTAACTTCCATCAAAGGGCTGTAGTAATTAGTCATAATAAATGAGATTTCCACTACAAGAATATCCATAACAGCCTAGACCC
>JAQFZT010002102.1:0-12580 GCA_034696325.1 Camisiidae sp. | reverse complement strand
GTCACTAAAAGAGCCAATTTTAAGTGAAGTTTGGTCAATCGCCCCAACTTTAGTCGTGGCCATTAACTATCTTCAAAAGGCATAACTTTATACATAAATTTTATTGAGATAAACCTTTTGTTTGTTTTGTTTACGAATAAACAACGAATATCATGATACTGTACTATACTGTCCATTTCTATTATAATAAGTTGTAATCTTATTGGATGAGCTGAGATGGACATCATCCCAATTATGATTACACAAAAATTGATTGCTTGTGCGCAAAGGATCTAATAGTAAGTCTTGATTTACGTAAAAACATTTAGACATCGATCGTATATTCTCTATGGTTTCGGTGCTTTCAAACAAGTCTTTGTACAATTAGAAGCGCATGTCTTTTGGTGAACACCTTATATTTTTTTACAGAATATTATTTGGCGCAGACGTTGTACTGAATGTCCAAATTTTCAGTCTAAGAACTAGAAACCTGAGAATTACATCTCAACATCTTTTAATGAGGAATAGAGCAGGACTTCTACTTCTTATACAAACTAATCAATGAAAACAATCAAAATTTTTCTTAATTGTTGTTATTCTTTGAAACATATGAAATATTATAGTTGTTATAATCCTTTAATTGTTAAGTTATTTCGATGATATACGAATCCATACAAATTAATGATAGCCAACAAACTGAAAACATAGGTGTGAGAAGTCCTGACTCCAAAAATAAAGATAATAATAATAATTGCTGCCTTTGTTGTTGTTTTCCGGTGAGTCCTTTCTTTCATTTATTATCGTTAATATAAATATAAAACAGATCGATATAACGAGTCATAACTTTTTACTCAATACTTGTTTATTATTCTATAATAAACTCCACGAGAGATATCTTTTTATGAATAGTAGACTTGTTATCAATTTCTTAATCAAAATATTTAGAATTTTATGAAAGTATTTGGATTGAGTTTCAATTTATTTGTCTCAATACAAGTTTCATTGATTGAAAACAATCTCTAATTTAAAACGCTTCAGTTTTCATAACTTTATAGGAATTCAAAATATTATAATATTATTCAAATGTATTGCCTATTAGTATAATTATTAAATATTTAATCACTATTTAAAAGCATTAGCTCTTAATTAACTTTTAGTCAATATCAGCAAAACGTGATCTCATAAAGAGCTCAATTGATGCTGAGCTCAAATCCTTTGACTAATGAAAGAGTAAACTTTTCTCAATGGGATGTTTATTATGAAATACAATCAGATGAGTAATTAATGATTAACTTCTATTCATAAATAAACTCTAAATAAGGTAATGCTTAATCCAAGTATTCTAGAAATTAGCCGAAACTCATGATAAGTTATGTTATTATTCATTTATGGATAGAATGTTTGCGAATTCATTCATTAAATTGACTATTATTTGCTATGAAAAAAAATCTGTAACAAAAATACTCATGAATTAATAAATTTGATTCGACGGTATCTGATTAACACACTTTGAATAGTATTTTTGAAAGTTTATAAAGTGAGGCATTGACCAAATTGTTAGGCTTGAGTGATGCGGGACTTTCGCACTTGATCTCAAAGACTTATTTACTTAAATTCATTTTACAAGATAAATATACTGAAAACCTATACACAGAGTTCTCCAATATTGCTGTCAGATTCATATAATCGTCTCTTGACCTAAATTCTGATATCGATCGAAATTTGTTTTGTTTTTGGTCTTTAGCACTAAATTTGTTTAATAATGCAGTGAACGGCAAATTCCTATTAATAGTAAAGCTTTCTTTAAGAGTTATATTTCCTACGTATTTGTATCGATCGAATGATCCAACTGTTCAAAGGGTGCGGTTCTATCAAAAGGGATAAAATTATTAACTTATTTCATACTTTCTATACAGGCTTTTTGTACTTTGTAATAAAGTTAGGCTTCACTACAAAACTATGCGTCACTCCGTATACAATACTTTTACAGAATATTTAATTAATTATTAAACTCTCTCTCTCTCTCTCTCTCTCTCTCTCTCTCTCTCAAGTGTATTATAAATAAAGGTTTATTTTAATAAATAAAATATTTATCATAAATATGAATCACTTTAGGAATCGATAACTAAACTTTCAGACAAATCATTTTATTCTTTTCTTATTTTTTTGAGTGACTCAACTAACTTATCATAATCGAAAAAAATGAAATCATCAATTTTTTACTTTATTTAGTATTTATTTGTTATAAAAATTGAGAAATTCTTAAGAATCTATTCAATTATTATTATATTAAAGGCAGAAAAAGCCAATTAATTCAATCAAAAGTTGGGTGAAGTTTTATAATGAATTTTTTAATTAACAATTATTAATTTAAGTGCAATTTTTTTCCTTATTATTGTTTTTCATTCAATTATAACGAACATCCCTTTCCTTTGACTTTGGTTTCCCGCAAGTATTTTCTACTAAATTTAGAAACCACTGATCCCTTTCTATATTTATGAGACCTTTGCCAACAAAACGTCATTGAATGCTCTTATTGTCAATGAGAGCAAACTCAATATTTTGTGTGCAATAATCAAAACATAAATAAGTTTAATAGTGAATGCATTTGAATACCTTGTAAGTCACAAGTTGTGATCAACTGAAACTGGAATCACAATGAATTCAACATATTTTGTGAGTTTCGTAATCGCAAACATTTTAAGCTGATTCATGTATTGCTTTATTACTGTAACTCGTGATCTAATCAATATCAATATCATTAAATAATTTTGTCGTTTCATTCACTACATCATCAACTCTTTTTGCAAAATTTTGAATATTGATTAAAAACAGTTTCTTTTTATTAGAAAATTTTAAATAATTATTAGATCAATCCTAAGAACTTAAAATAATAACTTATTTATAAATGAAATGCAGATTTAGACTATCAGAAGTAGACTGTATTTCAATAATAGCATCACTACTTTGCAGATCTACTTAATTCTGCCAACAAGTTATAAGTTACTGCTTCATTCAATCTTTCCACTCTTTCCACTTGCTGTCATATAGCAAATGTCGGAACTATATTACAAAAATAGCAACAAATGGCTTACTCTCAAGAAATTTAGTGAGTCTTTCAATTGCGTAATATGCTATGCATCTGTTTTCTAAGTTGTAATGAGATTCTAACTTTGGTTATCACAGTAGTTTAGGCAATACTAAAAATCTCAGTGACATAAGCGATGAAAAATGCAGGTCAGGGTGTGTTTACAATAATATAACCTCTACTTAAATATGGAATACTTTCTATATCCAGTCTATACCAACTTAACTAACTCTTTACAAATTTCTAGTAAGTTGTTCCACAAATTGCAATAAATATTTGTATTACTTGTTTGGAAATAAAAATCAAACACAATAAAACACAAGGAATCTAAAGTGTTCTCAACACTGATACAAACTGTAGACTTCTTGGTATATCAATGTTCTGTTCAATTATAGAAAATATATTTTGAAGTTTACGTTTTTACACCTCTTTGCATACATAGCATCAATTTAAAACTCATAATCAAATATTATTTCAGTTTTTCTTATCATAACTCAAAAATTGAAACATTTCATGAAAGTTGAGACGAATTTGTTTAGATTTAAATTGAGAGAAACTATTATTATTACACTATTTCTTAGAGAATATGGTTTCAAATTTTGTTGGTGAGCTCAGTCTGTGAACCAACAAAATTTGAAACCATATTCTCTGAATCGTTTAAATTATCCATAAGAAAACATAAGAAGTTATGTAATTTACAATTAAATATTATAAACTTTGAATCATTTACTCTTGTTTTGATTCTCTCAATTATTTATCTTTTAAAGCGTGAGCTCCTGTGAACCCCTCCAGCGTTTCCATCGCTTTATCACTGATTCGACTTGTATTATAAAAATATGACAGTTTAGTTCAGTTCAAATCGGGGTTTATTTAATTAGCAGATTATTTAACTAAGAAAATTAGTTTTGGCGATTGTGTCAAATCTCATGTTTGCTTAAACATTCTCAACTTTTTCATTACTCAAGGTTTAGTTGACTTGTGAACTGTTTCTAAAATCACGTTAATTTCAAGCTTGAATTATCATAAATTTATCTTTTGAAGCACACAATTTAATTAACGAGTGATCATTTTATGTTGTTTTTACTGTAATGTATACCGAAAAATTAGACTTTTCACATAAATTGAACTTTAAGTTTTCTACAACAATATAATGTAGAATTAAACATTTTATACAGAATAATCAAAAGTGTATATTTCATCAACAATTATTCAATGAGTGAATACAGATTTTGAAGAAGAACATCAGTGAATAAAAGTTTTAAATATGATTTTGGAAGTAAGTTACTTACTTATAAAGGAAAGAGATCATAATCATAGTCTGAACTCAGTGTGAATTTTGAAAGAAAATCCATTGAACACAAGTTCAAGTGAATGAGCAGTATTTTGAAGCTCTAATTCAACTCATTATATCCAGATTATATCATTCATAATATATCAATTGATGTTGTGATGAATGAATATTATAAATGATAAAATAAGTTTAAACTTAACTTCAATACACATTCATTTGAACTTGTGTTCATTGGGGGGTTTCTTTCAAAATTAAAATGCCTATCGAACGATTGAAGTGCCCGTCCTTATGCGCCACCTACAAAACAAGAGTAGTTATAGGGTTTTTAGAGATTATTTTTACATCTCCTATCACTAAATGACAATTAATTCAAAAAAAATTTATGTCATTTTAGTTGAACTTTTAATTATGAATGTGGAGATGTTTGTGTCCTTTCTTTTGCTGGATTTGTATAAAATAGGCCTCAAGTTTTGAAATGTTAACTCATCATTCGATATGAACTGAACCTATGTTTATGAGGTTTTCTCTTTCTCTATAAGAAATTAACTTATTTTCAAAATCGTAAATTTTGCAGTGAATTCGTTAAATTAGGAAATCACTGGTAGTATCTGTGGATTGCATTACATTGAGTATAGTTAGTTAGGTTAGGTTAAGTGAAGGGATGGGGGCGCGGTAGTGCGCTAGGCCGGGGGAACTATTGACCAGGGGGCCCATCAGAGGCCACAGCCAATTAAACCATTAGTTAATTGATTATTTATTAGTTATTTCATGAATTCACTAATTCAATGAGTCCGTTGAAACGTATATAAAACTTTTATTCACGAGTGTTCTGTGTATTGATTGAAGTGTTATTGAAGAAGTAGATCTGAGTTTGAAAAATTATATTGTCTTAATTGCATTTTTACTCATAAAATGAATGATAAGCCACTTTTTCAGAAATGGGTTCTTTTAATTGTATGACATATGAATTGAGACCTCAAGAGTTTTTTAATGTAAACTTAATAAGTGTATCGCTCTAGAGATCACACAATAAAGTAAAAAAATTAATTTATATTAATTTTTATGAGTAATTCAAGTGAAGCGCATACAAATTTTGACTAATGCATAACTTACGTCTATCCTTGAAAATATTTAACAATAATTACAGAAATATATAATAAATATTGTAGAAATAAAGTAAAATTATTAATATGATTATTATGATAAGATCTGAGGCAAACATTTCATAATGTATAAGTTTTTGTTGCATTGTTTGTTATTATTTATTTGTGATAACATTTACTCAATGTATTCAAGTGATTATAGAAGCATTTGTTTATAGTTTTGAACTTTTTGTTATTCCATTTCTCTTTCCATTTCCTTTCTGTTAAAAATATATCTTTCACTTGAATCACAATTTGAATAGTGGTTTACAAAACTTTCCTAAACATCTCAAGGATAAATCTAAAAATATTTAGTAAGTAATTTATTTCTTCATTTTTATGTAAACTATATTTGAATTACTTTGAATTCTTGATGAACCCTTAATTTTACCTGAAAATTATGTGCAAACAATTCAGAAATGAACAAAAACTCATTTTTCTTACTCATTGACAGAACGATAAATTATGTTCATTTGTCAGTTCTTTCAAAGCCTTATCTTATGACTTAAATCTACAGTAAGGGTATATTGTGTATGAGTTCTTTAGCTTATAATAAAGTACAAGATAATAGGAAACCCTAACGTGAAAGAAGCTTTTTCTAGAATGATGACACAGAGCATAATTTGCACTTTGAAGATAAACACTAAATTTTGTTTTATTATTGCTGAAAACCAATCAGGTTTAATAGTCCATATCATACTATTATTTATGGTCTCAGTTGATAGTTGGCTACTAGTTTTGAATACTAATTAGATTGAAATTATGCTAAACTAAAACAATACTTAAATTTAAGCACGAGCTCTTCCAGACTTAATAAATTATAATATCGGTATTACCTGTTATTGTAATTTGTGCTTTCTATATGGCTAATTGCAAGACAAGTTTATGGATCACATTTTTTAGTTTTTAGTATAGCTTTTCAAAAAGCAGATAGTTTTGTCTCCCAATAACTATAGCAAATTGGAGTCTATTCAAACTTTTTATAATATTTATAATCACACTCAAAATAAACAATAATTGCCTTTTAGCAGATGTCAGGCGAGAAACCTGAGAGCAATTTGCCTTATAGTATGAAATTTAGATAAGAAATCTATGCCAAATATTATTCAATGTTTTCTTATCACAAAAATTGAAGCACTTGTTTAGATTTAAGTTGAGCTGACTCTTGTATGGCAATTACGAGAAACGATATTATAACAATTTTAGAGAATATGGTTTCAAATTTTGTTAGTGAGAGCTTAATCTGTGAAACTAACAAAATTTGAAACCATATTCTCTAAATAAAAGTGTAATAATAATCTTTTCTCGCATTTGCCGCCCAAGAGTCAGCTTAACTTTAATCTAAACAAATTGATTTGAGTTTTTGAAAAACACAAAATCACTTCAAGTCAAAACAATAGCCACTCATCACGAAAATCTTATTCGAAACGCGTTTGAATTCATGAAATGCTTAAATTTTTGAGTTGTTATAAGAAAAATTTAAACAACACAAATACTTAAACCTTAAATTCAATAGAAATCTATTTTAGTTATAATTTAACCAAAATTTAAAATTGGTATTACCATCATAAATATATGATTCAATATTTTGTGTATTTTGATACAGCTCTACCACAGAATTACTTAAACAAGAATTGTTGTATTCAAGTATATGTTAGTCAAAAGCTACTAATTTCTGAATTTGAAAAAAGTTGCGATTCAATATCAAATATTAGTTTTCTAAGTAAATGTTCATAATTCATACTCAATTCATTTATTCAAACCTTAATTTAATGATTTTTATTGTAAAAACTTGTAAATTTGTGATCTCAAAAGAGGAACCCCTATCTCTTGGATGAACAGTTACACAGGGGTGTGGTCTTCAGTACATATTTTATTGCATAACATGACTTGAAGAGGAAAAAATAACTTTTCTATACAGTCAACTCTCCTCAAAATAATAGTATTTTAAATGATTTGCATATTTTTCAGATATATTTGAATGGCAAAAATTGATGATTTGTTATGAGATTGAACTCTCAATATAATTTTGCTCAATAAAATTGTAAATAAAACCATGATTTGAATAAATGATTTAAATAATAAGAACCAAACTAAATATGAATGTAGTCTTTTAAGAGCAGACAAACTAATCATTTTGTTTCTAAACCAATATATAACAGTCAAGTTTCCCCTATACTGCACGTGTGCTTATGTTTTTTAATGACTTGTTTCTGACTCTTCCTTAAGTTGATCAGTAGTTATCACACTATACAATGAGTTTAGGTGTTCAGTTCTCATGTAAACTTCAAGTCGTATTGAGCTCCAATTCAAATGTTTAGCATAGTATTAGTCAAAATAATTTCAATTTTAAAGGGCCGTTGACTGCCATCAGTAAAAAGCTTTTTTACAAGTGTTTATTCATGTCTCATCTGTTTATTATGAATCATTGACCGAAAACGCTTGAATTCCGCATTTCGTTTCACTGTATTTCAGAGTCAGTCAAACAATTGTAATCCAAAGAAGCATTTTCACGAATCATTGAAATTTTTTTGATTTGATTAAATAAAAAAAGTTATACAGAAATACTAAACTTTTTGTAAAATATGAGCTCACATATAGTGAAGATGTCTAAAGAGAACACTAAACTGATTATAACTTTGAAATCATTTGAGACAACTTCTACTAGTGATTGCAATATGATTCATATCGTTATATTTAACTTGTCTCCAGTGGACTTTTTTATCAGAGGATTTTGGCGTTCACTACCATCACTCAACCATATAATACTCACTGTGAGAAAATCAGTAAATATTTTTTTATAGTATTCCTTGACTTTTAATGCTTGTACTCAACAATATGCAATATTAAGCAAATACCAAACAATCATTTTGATGTATCATTATTTTAATTATAATTTATACATTAATTCGCTTTTATTGCAATGTAATTACAAACGTAATCAATACAATTGCTTCTGTATTTTCGCATGAAATTCCTTTATTTCACGTAAGTTTCAGGTGACTTCACTTGAAGGTCAAGATTAAACATAAGTTATCTATATTAACAGGCAATCAATATTTGAATTTCTATATTTTGATCAATTTTCTGAGGAATTGTGTTTTGAAATAAGTGCTCAAATTCTTTGATATCTGATCTCTATCTTATTTAATATAGAATTAATAGTGAAACTTTGTAATATGAATTTTGACTCTCATCTTACCATCACCCTTATCTTTCAAATATAAAAGTTTGTTTGGTTTAAAAAGTTGTCTATTTATTCTATATTCAGTGTATTTCGTATAATACAAGACGTAAAGCAACCCCTAAGGGAAGTCCAAACACTCGAAATCAAGTTCATTATATTTCAGTGGTTTCTCCGTCTCCACAATTAACTTCTTCCTCGTCCTCACCATCTCCTGACACATCTTCGTCAATAGTCTCATCGAATTCAAGTCAAACCAATACTTTGAAAACTACTAAAATGGCACCCAATGAAACTACGGCTCATACACAGCCATCAGCTCCAAGTCCTGGATTAGTCCTATTCAACAGTGAAGAACAGTCTGACATTGTTTTCCTTGTCGGCAATGAACCCGATCCTGTCTGGAGATTTCCTGCGCATTCATTTATTGTGGAGAACGCGAGTCCTATATTTAAAGCAATCGTTGAGAGTGGAAAAAATCAAGAGAAACAACTTAATAAACACATCACTTGGTGTAAACCTGAAATCTTTCACATTATATTGAGGTAAATAATGTAAACATTATTATTCAGAGCGATTCCATCATATTGAAGGACCCACTCCGGGAAACTCGTTTTTCTTAATTATTATATTGATAGAGATATGATTGAAAAATTAAATGTGTTAAATTCATTACTTTGACCTTTAGACCCCATAAAGGCTACTGAAAATTCCTGAATATTAAAATTTTCAAAATTTATTGTGTGGAAACTGTTGAATATTTTTCATTTTTTTACCAAAAAATTCGAGTTTAAAGACAACTTTATAATAATTTTTTTTAACCCAAACTATAATTTCACTATAATTTGCAATTATGAAAAAATTCAAAATTCTAACTCCGTTCCGATAATCCTTGAGGTTTTTCAAAAACTTGATATATTTTTTAATGCTCAGTTCAGTTCAAACAGAATTGTTCAGTTCTGAATGTTTAGTTACATTCATGATTGAAAACCCTTTATTACCCACGTTTGCAATTATTATTCAAAAATACAAATTTAATGATTAAATTGAATTTTAAAGTTTCAAAACTAATTTTAACTTGAATATTAATAAATTAGTAGTTCAATCTTTTCCTGAAATCAATTTCGAGACCCGATAGATTCTTGAAAAGAAATATTTGAATCGAGACTAGAGACATGATAGTTTATAAGATGGGTGCGAACCCGGCAACAAATTTTAGGCTCTCAAAATCCTCGCAGACTTTATTGAAAGCAGCAATTTTCGGAAGTTTTTCTCTAATTATTTAAAAAGTATTGAGAAAATTGTTCCCTATTTTTAATGAATACAAAAATTTGTATTTTCTTGGCCCGCGACCCTTTTGAGTCAAAATTTGGTTCTCTGATCATATTGAAGTTGGTTTATAATAAGGATCTCAATGAGATTTCAAATACAGTAATTTGAGTATCAAATATTATACTTGACTTATATTTTTTCTCGTTTCAACTAAAGCTATAAATAGAAGTGTCAGAATTACGTTAAAAAGTTATAATTATATATTAATTAATATATGTTTGAATTCAAATTTTAAGGACTCGATAGAAATTTAGAATTCCATTAAAAAGAAAGAATTACATTCATTTCGTTTTCACTGAATAAAAAGAGTTGGAATCAAACTTTTTCAATTCATTTGTCATGAAATATTTTTCATAAAATAACTCCATAAAAATTGCAATTTCAAGGCTTAAAAAGTGTTATGAAATGCATTTTTCATACAATATCATTTCAATATGACTTAAGCTTTTTCTTAAGAATTAATGTTTTATTCTTATTAATTGTATTTGATTAGACATATTTACACAAATGAGATCACAATAACATCGGTATCGAGTACTTTGGTATTATTTACTGCTGCGAATCAATTCCTCTTAAATGAATTGTCACGAATTTGTCTTACATTCCTTTATGAGAATTGCAATCACGAAAACGTATTGGAAATGATATCGCATTTTTCGCAATTCTCATATTTGCGTTTAAGTTCTGCAACACATAACGATGCTTCGAATGATAGAAGTGAAGGATCCGTTTCAAGACAGTCATCCAATCATTATTCAAATAATTGCGATAATATTCTCAATGAATTAATAACTCGTTGTTATCGCACACTTGACAGTGAAGCGAATAAGATCTTATGTACTGAAGCTTTTTCAAGCCTTGACCATGACTTGGTTGTTAAGATTCTGAGTCGCGATACACTCAAAGTTTCATCAGAATTGGAAATATTTGATTGTATAATGCGTTGGGCGTGTCAACAATGTAAGAAACAATGCAAAGAACTTACCAGTGATAATAAAAGAAACGTTTTGGGAAAAGCTCTTTATTGTCCGCGTTATTTAGCGATGACTGTAGAAGAGTTCATGAGAGGGCCCTATAATAGTGATGTACTCACTGATCACGAAAAGTGTCCACTTTTGGCCAGACTTACCGGCGATTCACAGATTGTTTTGCCCGATTACTTATCGGGAGGAAAACTAGGTTTGGCGCGAAAGTTTGTCGAACAAGTCAATGTCGACGGGTTGGCCTCCACTTCAAATGCCTCTAATGCTAGTAATGCGGGTCTTATTGTTAAGAAGAAATCCACTTCGAAAAAGTTGTTGAATGGTTTGGGAGATCTGGTTATCTGTGTTATTCGATTACTTGATTGATAATTATAAAAGAATTCAAGTCAAGAGATGTTTACAAATTATTAACAATTGTTTTTTTTGACTGATGACTGTTATATTACTAAAAATATTGTAATTTTATATATAAAAATATATCTAATTTTCTCTTACTTATCATCATTAATATTATTCTCTATTAATATCATAATTTCAATTTTGCATAACTTATACAAGAGTTCCTGATTTTAAATTATATTAAAATATCTTTTTGAGTCAATTTCGACTATAGAAAAAAAGTTATCCGAAGTTATTGTACTATTTGCACAAATTATTATAACCTTTATTATATAGCTTTTTATTTAGTATAACAACTATATTCATGTTAGAAAATTAGTAAAACTTTTAAAAATGATTTTTGGTTATCAATGATTGTATAATTCATCTGTTTTAATAAACATTATTTCAGTTGTAAATAAATTGACACCTCATTAATTCATAAACTATTAAAGATAGTTTGACATTTCCAATTAGAGATCCTATTTTCAAGACCTCAGATTCTCGATTCGAGATATGTGTGAACTGCAGTCAAAACTTCACTTAGAAATAAAGTCATAATTAAAGTTTGTTAATTAGCGCAAACTCATTCATATAGCATAGAAAAGGCAATTATTGTTTATTACTATAAAATATAAACAATAATAAACACATGTATAACTTTAATCAATCAATCAATCAAATCATTTTTTATAGTAATTTACAATAATTGCCATTTTTGTGTCATATTAAAGAGTTTGCGCTATTTAACAAACTTTAAATATGGCTTTATTTCTAAAGTTTTGACTGCAGTTCATGAATATAATAACTATGAAAAGCTTTATTGAACTTCAGATTTCATTCGATAGTTTAATGCGTTTACTTATTTATTTGTTTTCCTTTTTTATCAATTGAAACTATTGAATGAAATTTAAAGTTCAATAAAGCTTTTCTTAATGATTGTCTCACAACTCATTCATCAGTGCTTTTTAATTAAACTGAGTTCAGCCTATGATATGAAGTATTTTCTGACCCTTTGATAATTGAGTTCTTAGTATTGAAAACATTGAATATTGAATATTATGGCAATATTAGGCAATCTTTTGTGGCTAAGATACAAATGCAGTCTATAGTGCATGGGTTGTCACCAATTTTTTCAGAGAGAGCCAAAAATATCAGGTTTTTATAAGACTTATTGTATTGCGGGCCAATTGATTGACCGCA
>JAQFZT010002101.1:0-12582 GCA_034696325.1 Camisiidae sp. | reverse complement strand
GTCTCGTCCGCCACCCGGACAGCACACCTAAAAACCGGACAGTCCGGGTGAAAACCGGACAGGTGGTAAGCCTGGTGTTTACCCATAAAACCCCCAGAATGACCTTGACTCAATGCCTTGTGGGAAATTATAGTGAAGCTTTGAATAGGCATTTTAAAAAATTTTAAATTTAGGCATAATTTTTCCTGAATAGGTATCAAGACTATCATTGAAAACTATATTACAAATAACACTTTTTAAAATTCCGTTCAGAGCTTAGGCTTCTTTTGCAGGCAAACGTTGATTTGGTATAAGTATGTTGAAATAACTCAGTAGAAAATTCATTTTTTCATAATCTTGCATATGTAAAGTAAAACAAATCGTGAATTTCAATGCCAGTGCACTGAAATACTTTGCGACCCAACAAAATCTCTATTTAAAGTGATAATTTGGATTCTCACGCTTTTTATGCACTTATTTTTGTTCAGATCTTTGATAAAAATATCTTATTTATTGTGAAATGAAAGAAAAGAATTTGATAACGAATAAAAGTCTTTCTCATAAATTACTTTATGTTATTTCTTATTTGCGTAAAGAAAAATCGATTAATGTATAAATAAAATGACACAATGTAAGTGTAGTGAATTTCATATAAATATTTTTAGAAATTTTCATTAAGTTTGAGTTTTTATGACTTTCTCCAATGCTGTAATATTAGTTCTCATGACATTTATGAATTGTTTATCAAATATTTCTTGAGAAAATATTTCAAAGAAGAATTAATTTAGAAGCAATTCAGTTGAGATTTAAAATTGAAGTATACTTTACGATACAATCAAACTATTGACCCAAAATTCAATTCTTTTATTCTCTGGCAAAGTTTGGTCTGAGTTAATAAATTTCAATTGCGATCATTCAACCATAAATTAAATTGTAATTTTATGGAAACTATTGAATTATTAGGTTAGGAAACATCTTTAAAAATATTGAAGTTTATAAGCATTTTACTAAAGCTGTGATTCAAAATTCTTGTAATTATTTAAAATGAAAACCGAACCTGTTAGCAATTTTATAATAAAAGACACAGATTCACCACTTTATAAGTATGGACTCATTCATAAAATTGATATAAATAATTGCTTGATAAGTGCAAAAATCAAGATAAAACTGCTATTAAAATGTATAATTTTATAATTGAAGAATATTGTTGAAGAATTCAAAATAAGTTCAGTTGAAGACATTTTATTTGACGAAGTTATCGCTTTGAATGAGTTTTGTAAACGAAGCAACTTTAACTTTGGTCACAATTCCCTATATATATATATATAAATTCAATTAGACAGCGACAAATATATTCAGCCGAAACATTCGAGTGTATGCTCATTCAACTCATCTTAACAAGCTCTATGAAATGGCTATTTTGAAATTTTAATTTTGAGAAAAAAAATTTTCTTTTGTTTAAAGTTTACACAAAGACCGGTGGGGCTACAAATTCATAGTTGATGATTTCAGATTTTTTTGTCAGGGTGGTTTGAATTTTTCTGGGAGAGTTTTCAAGTTATAACACATTTACATTATATGAAAATAATTTGAAATTGAATATACTTATGAGCACATTGATAATCATGAGAATAAAACTAAGTAATTATTAAAATATTCGATTGATTTATTATAACTGAATTAGGTTTCATTTATATATTTTATTGAAATTTCAACTTTTTAAGTATAAAATACGTTATGAAGTCATCTTCAATTTTAACCTCAGTTTCAGTCATGGATATAATTTGATCAAATTCATTTTCACTTTTGATATCATCCAAAATGAGAGCCCAGGTTTCAGATTCTTTCAACATTGTATTGAAAGTTTTTCTGGATTGTTGATCATTTGCTAATAAGCATTTAGTGAATTCAGAAACTTTGGTGTATTTGAGCTGAAGTGAATTGGTTTCTTCAGACTTATGAATCCTAGGAGTTCTGAAAGTATAAAGATATGATTATATACAACTTAACGAGCAGAATCGAATGAGATTCATGATGACTTTGTAGACTCCCCTAACCCCTCCGATAGTTTACCCAACTTGACCAAAAAAACAAAACTTTCAATTCAAAAATCAAGATAGTTCATTCCACGCAGTTGGTTGAACTGAGTAGAAAGACACTTCTCATGCATTTCTTAGACACCTCGAACCTTATTAAAACCCTATTCAACTTAAACTGAATAAATCCTAAACCAACCCAAGTTACCTAACATGAATATATCTAACCTTACCAATTATAATATAACCCAATAATAAAATACAGTATAAAAAGGAACGTATATCCTCAATCGATTCAAATTGACGAACGGGCTAAAATGATATCACTTTCAACTTTCTAGAACTGATCTGAATTGAACTTTTTGTATTTCTATTTTTGGGCATATTTCATATTTTGAATTCAAAATTAGTTTTAATTACCTATACGTCATGGCGTCAAATTTTAGTAGTTCTTGAACAATTTTTCCGAAACCAAAAATATCTGTTTTCATATCATATTTCCGTGTATCACGTACTTCAGGCGACATATACTTCATAGTTTCACATCATTGAGTGTGTGATTGATCATCGTATTCATGAACAGTTGCCAACCCAAAATCACAAATTTTTGTGAACCTGCCATTGTTTCCATAAGTGATTAGTATATTGGCTGGCTTTAAGTCTCTATGAATTATAGGTGGGCTTTGTTTATGCAAATAGTCGATGCTTTCCATAATCTCAATTAACAATTCACTTGCTACATAATAACATGACTTGGTTATTATTGGTAAACTGCTGTAATTTGAATCAAGTAGAAATTTCGGAATTATATCTTTCAAATTTTGTGAACATAATTCCATTTTTATGTTCAAAAGAAGATCATTATTTGAATTATTAACTGCGTGAATGTATAAAAAACTTGATCTTAAGTTCTCGTCATATAAATCACATTCTGTCAAATTATTACTTTCAATCCATGACTCGAAGTATTGAACTATGAAATCATAACTCAAATCTTTAATGAAATTAATTTCTTTTGATGCTTTTTCTAATAAAGATTCATTTGTTGGAATTTTCTTTATAGCATATTTATTTCCATCAATTTCGCTTTGAACTTCACAAACTATTCCAAAGCTTCCTGACCCAATAATTTTTATTTGATCGTACTCTTTTGTGTATCTCGAATTTTGCCTGCTAAATTCGCAATGGGAAATTTTACATGGAAATATTTGTTCATTGAAGATTTTGAGAAGAATAGAATCATGAAGGTTATTTTCATGTTTTGATCCATTGAGTATGCGTGACATCCTAAATTTTTGGTTTATTTTTTGATAAATTTCTTCTGATATATCAGCTGGTTCAATCGCCCATGAATTTTTACTTTCTAATATTTCTTGACAATCTGGACGAGATTTTTTTATTCTAGCTGTCATGTCTCTATGTATATTGAATAGATTTGTATATTTATCCCGAAGTTTAGGAGAACTTCCCATATCCGAGACTCTAAAATAAATTTTTTTATTATCGAATTCAATACATGTACTAATATAATTAAAAATATTTGCTCAAGAATTTTAAATGATGAAGTCACTCACTCATCAACGTCTAAATTGAATAAAATTTCACAAATCAACCCTAAATCAGAAATATCCGATTTTATGTCCTGTCCTACATTTTTAGATGATAATTGTTTTCTCATACAGAAGTCTCCAAGTTTTAATAATCTACCATGGTGACTGAAAGTTAGCATAAATTTTTTCGTAGTTAATCCACCATGTATTAATGGAGGACTTCTCTGATGCATATAACTGATTATCTCTAAAACTTCAATAAATAATCGACTTGCAATAAGATAGCCTATGTAGGTTAATTCAGCTCCTTTTTTCTGATCCAGTTCAGTATTTATCTTTTCGATGGCATATTCTAATGTTGAATAACACATTTCCATTTGTATGAATAAATTAGCGACTTTACTAAGCGATTCTGATCGGTATTCAAGCCAAACTTTTTCATACCGAATTGAAAACTGCAAATTCAAATTTGTTATATATTTAATGGAATCGCAAAGTTTATTATAAGTAATAAAATCCATTTCAATTCGTTTGATCGCATAAGTTTCTTTATCACTTTTTTGAACTGCATCGAAAACGCTACCATACATGCCTTGTTTAAGTACGGATATAACATTAAATTCATTTTCGAATGATGACAAATTCATGCATTGAATCTTTGCTTTGAAATTGAAATAATAATTCTTCTCATACCATTCATTCAAAACAAGTTCTTCTAAATATGTGTTTGGTTCAATTCTCAATGGTAGCTTGATACTCTCTCCGAACCAGTAGCCCTAAATAAAGTAAAACCTCTCTGCTGTACGAACAAGAGATCTTTTCCCTCCTGTTGATATTATATTTGTTACATTTTTTGTATAATCGATTCTTCTTGGAGTGTACCCTAGCTTTATATTTTCATTTGTCATATCAAAAGAACTAGCATACCCTAATTGGCCATGTGTGTTTTGGCCGAAAGAATATATATAACCTTTATCTGATAATAAGAGACTATGAAAAAAACCACAACTTATTTGTATGATGTTGGCATTTTCAACAATATTAATGAGTACAGGTGATTTTGAATATTTCAATTTTCCAATTCCCAGCTCTCCTTTAAAGTTAATGCCCCAGCTAAATACTTTGCCACTTCTTGTTAGAGCTAATGCTTGTCTTTTACCACATGAAATTGCTTTAACTTTTTCATCACCAAATCCCAAGAGTTTATTTGGAATCAATCGATTCCTTTTATAAGAATAGCATTTGCAGTCTAATAATTTACAACCATTTTGATTAAGAGAGTACACTTCTCCACCTTTTGTTAGAAGAAGTGAATGGTAATCGCAAATACAGATGTCGATTATATGCAATCCAACAAAATGATCATCTGTTTGCAATTCGAAGATAATTTTCTTTTTGAACAAAGACAAAACTTTCCCATCAGCATTTAATGCAATAATATGACGTGAGCCATATTCCAAACGCACTATTTTTTTTAAACTTAACCCATCAAGAAAAGTAGGTTCCGTAACAGTCATGTTGTGTCCCAGTCCAAAACAGCCATCCCTATTATATCCAATGCCATATACCATATCATTGTTTGTAATCATAAAAACACTGTAATTTTTAGCATTTTTGCGAATAGACAATATTTTTATTTGTTGAATAAAACTTTCATCAAGATTTCTGAGAATATCGTAATGTTTTGTGATATGTGTCATTTCAAAAACAATGATATGGCATTGTATTCATTAAATTATAAATTATTCATTAAATTATATTCATTAAAATAGAAATTAAACACATAAGAAATTAACTCCTTCTGTTAACGTGATAGAAATACAGTTAACAATAATATAAAAAAAACCTTATGATAACACTTCAATCATATCTTTTTTGAAGATAAAAACTGTTTCATCATATACAGTGTATAAGGGTGCTTGAGATATTTTGTTCTTTAAATGGGTTCATAAAACTAGAAGATATTTGAGGATTTCTGATGACGGTATAAATAACTTTTGTGTTTCTAAGATAATATTTAAATAGATATCTACTTTTTAAATGTAACTTTTATAATTGGAAACTTAAAAGTATAGTATTATTAGAAGTTATTAATTACGTTATGATTGTTTCTCATACACTTATTATATATGCGAACTCAAATATGGTGAAAAAATATTCAAAATCTATATTTTGTTCGTTTATTTTATGTTAATCATAATAAGTGATATGAACAAAATAGTTTCCATAGGAATATATAGATATGATTGTTGTATGTATTTAGAAATAATCATTTATATGAATTCTTTATAGAAAAAAATTGTGATTATGTAAGTTATAAATTCTTGGAATGATAACCTTAATCTGTAATTAATGTCTGTTTTTGAATTTTATAATTTGAGCTAATAATCTTTCAAATCACTTAAAATTGTCATATGTTTGGAGGGCAGTGATAGGGAACTATAGACACATAAAGTGTTTTTCGGATTTTGCTTTAAACGTGTTCTTTTGAGTCTTATTTATGTTATAATAGTGTTTAGATATGAGTTCATATGTAAAAAATTGGAGTATTTTCGACTTTCAAAAATATTTTTCCATAAAGCATAACACTGTAATCAAACTTTAAACGCGTTTTACTCAAAACAGTGCTTCCGTCCAAAGTTTTCTATGACTGCCCCCCAGTCGTATCATCATTTAAATTGCTGATATAAGTATCATATAGATTGATCTCAAGCAAACATTTTCTTTATATTTCAGTAAAATTCTTAAACTTAACAGGGAAGTCCGGACCATAGTTTTTAATAATTGAGTTAATTCAACTGTTGAACATTTTTTAAAAAATGTATTAATTGTAATTTAAATCATTTTTTAGTTTCAAAAAATACTATAATTTTGAGTGGTTTACAGTAAAATATTAAGCGCTATTCATTACTGTATAATTTGTTATCTATCGTAAAGTTGTATACAGTCGGAGGGGACTAAATGAGCAGATGAGCAGAAAATGAGTAGAAAATGAGCTGAAAATGAGCAGATGAGCAGAAAATGAAGAAATGGATAGAGAGAGATTAAGGATTTCTGATCATATAAGCTGGGGTGAGTGATCTGAATTAGTGCTATAAAATAAAGAATAATTACTCACATGAAATAAATAAACAAAATAAGATTAGCCACGTATGCAATGATTCAATGTCAATATCAATTTTAGCACAATGTTACAAATAAAATAAGTAAAATGTAACACCTTTAATTAAAGTTTTAATTTAAATATTTATAATAGTCAAATTACATATATTATTATTAATCGTGTAATTATCTACTGTATAAAGATTTTGCAAAATGTCTGTTAAAAAGCGAATGTTCTGAAAACAATGATGAAAGATGAATTTCTTACTCTTAAAGAATTAGACCTCGATTTTTTCCGTAATATACCGAAATTTTACGGTGAATTCGATAAAAAAATGGATGACGATTCGAAAAAGTTGGAAGAAGATATATAGCTGTTGATGAAGCCTTTGTCAACCCTGCATTTTGGGAGAAAGCTAAAATTTACGGTTCCTGGATTATTGTGGGATTGCTGGTTATCATTATATTAATTTTAATTGTATTTCGAATACGTTGTCAGAGCCATTTTGTCAGATCTGATGAATTTGAACTAAATTAAATATTATCTTTTGAAACTTTGAATAAAATTCACAGAACATATAGTTTCTTAAGTTTACATTTATTATTGACATTCAATCAAGTTAATTATTTGATTGTTTGATGATTTGAATCATTACTTTTGCTCTGTTTGCCACACTTGCCCCACTTGTCACAACTTTAATCTTCTGGAATTTCGAAAATAACTCCTATTTTGTTTCAAATTATAAACCCTAATTTCTATGGACAAAAAATTTGAGTCCTATTATTAATATTATTAATGATTTTAACAAGAAATTAGCCATTAACACACTGTAAAATAGTTTGAAGTGCATTTCTTTGAGGTACAAATTGAGCATTGTATACTGTAGAGTCTATTTTATCAAACGCTTAGTAGTTTTAGTAATTTTTTGAAATACTTTTTTTATTTTAATTTGATTTTTAAGGTTATTAATGTCTTTTTCTATTGTAAAATTATTCAGAAAATATTTTTAATTTCAAAGTTATACTCTTATTTTTATAGACTTTCAAAATTTGAATGAAATCAAAATATTTTTCGGACAAATGAAATTCGGTCATATGATGTTAGGTCAAATGAACTTTCGGTCAAATGAAGTTTCGTTCAAATAAAATTCGGTTATATGATATTCGATCAAATGAGGTTTCGGTTAACTGAATCTAATGATGTATCACACATAGGGAGGGGTTGTTGGGGACTCACTTAAACCTGAAGACTCCGTATTCACCCTAATTTTATTAATTTACTTGAATTCAATTTATTTTACTTCACTTTATTTCATTTAAATTTAATTTACTTTATTTTAATTTACCAGACTAAAAGTACATTTTTAAGGCTACGTAACACGACTTAAATGTTCCTGAAATATAAGTCATACGTGAAAATCGTTGTTGATTTATACCAAAATATTTTACATTATATTGACTAAAAATATTGCTTTATAATTATTTATTTCTGATTTATTTTATGTTAATTTATTGAGAATTGGCTATAAAAGGAGCGTTGAGATTGACTATAAACTATATTCCAATTTTTCTTCATTAAAAGACTATATTCTATTACTAGGCTTACCACCTGTACAGGATCTTCCTGTATTGTACAGGAAATGGTTGCAAAATTTTGTCTTTACTTAGTTTTTTCATGTTCGTAAGAAAAATATACCTTTGGTCCCCCCTTTAATATTTTTTTGTGTACAGGAAATGCACATAAAAAAGGTGGTAAGTCTATCTATTACTTATAGTTTGTTTATATTTTGAGAAACTTCTTTCAAAATCACAATTAGTTAAAGGCAAAGATTTGAAAGAAGGCAACTCAAGACACAATTGTAGGTGGACATGGACCAAATAACTTTTCTACAACCCCACCACTTAAAAGTTCTTTACAACTACAGTATCGTAAAAAAAGGTTTTAAATGACTAGAACGTTAACCCACAAAACCTTTTTTACGATAATGTACAAAAAATACATTTAAAAAGTTAAAAATTGCAATATATTTAATTAAATATTTTCTATGTGATAACCCTCGAAATATTTATTTATATTGATTTATAAAGTTTGCGAATTAGCTTAATTTTATGTGATTTGTATGCATCCAAATAATCAAATCAATATCTTAAACCACTCAGATATTCTTTATAATCAAATCTGATTGCTTTAATCATACTGTATTAATGGATTTAAATTAAAATAAACATTGTAATAATTGAAAACACATAATGAATGCTTGTGCTTTCAACTTTTGTGTCTGTCGTTTTAATCATTGTAAAATAAAAAACTTAAATCTATTGAAATTTTCGGATAATATTGATCCTCGGCACTGTTAAGATATGAAAGGGAGACATTTTCAAAGTATGCAATGTTTCATCTTATGTATCTATAACTAATCGATAAAAGTTCTAAATAACAAGTCTGTAACTCTTAAGATGAAAAAGTTATTGAGTATTTACATTTTCTTGGTTTAAAAAGTTACTCGATATAAACTCATGAGAGAAAAATAATATCGTAAATAAATGTCAACCTGTGAATGCAAAAGTAGCTTTAGATCTCAAATTTTTTTTTAAAAGTGCTAACTATAGTCTAGTCATTAAGCCTTAAACATTTTGCTATGACTTATCATTAGTAAACACTTGAATGTATGATTTATTTAAACCTTCAATCAATAGTTATTTTTCAGATCAAACTTCATTGAATATTAATATTTTATTCGAAGGAGATACAAAATAAGTTTATTTTATCAATACTAGTAGTGAATAATCAAAACGAATGTAATTAGGGATGTCATTCCTCTAGCTTTCAGACAATTTCTCTAATCTTCAGGTTGGGGGTTACGCTGGAGATTAAAATCTCCAGCTTTGCATACTTTTTGAAATCAAAATATTTAAATTAAGTTTATAATAGAAAAGTATAATTTTGCTGCTTTGTTAAACAATATAACTGAAACAGAAGTGTATTTCAACTTCATTAATTCTGAAACTTATTTCTAATAAAACTTTCTATAACTTAAAATATCTTAATTTTACACTGAAGTATTCAGTATCGAGCTTTTTCATCCCGTCGTCAGCTAAATATCAAATCTTTAGGTAATTTTTCATGCTTATTTATACTATGAATTAAATTTTCTTAAAAATATTTATTATGCTAACATTAATCTTTAAGCTGGAGAAAATTGATATCTCTGAGATTTTGGCAAAATAAAAATTAATTAATGTGCACATTTCCATGAATGAAAAACTTTTAAATAGATCAGAACACTCAATAAATGACAACTTTTTTTTATTAAGTTTTAAAATTCTCTTTAAACTATTTGGACAAAATAGTTTGCAAATTAACCGCTCGAAAATAGTATCAAAATTGTGATATTTGTTTTTCATGGAAAATTCGATGAAAATTTTTCAAATAATATATAAAGTCAAATTATACCCCTTTTTCAAATTTTTCTCCAGGTTTGGATCTCTCAAGTGGTGGAAACCCAAAATTTAATCTTTGAAACTTCGTTTTAGAAAATATTGAGACTCAACATGAGAACTCAATGGTCTTTCAGTGGAAATTCAGTGAACTCATTCTAAAATAAAATTTATCTTTTGTTCAAAATATGGAATTTTAATTATGTTTATAATATTTCAATTTTTCAACTGAGTTTATCTTCGTTAAGATTTTGTTAAGATTTTTTCTTTTTAATCGGAAGTTTTTTCAAGCAATTCTAGTTTAGAAAAAAGTAAAACTTATCAAATTTTTTGCTTCAATAAAGATAATATGGCTGAGTTTGTACCACAAATTTTTCCATTTCTTCATTAGATTTTTCCATATCAAATGGATTTAATTTAAAATGTTCATTAATACATGTTTCAATCTATATAAGATGAATCAAAGCTTGTTTAATATTAAAAATTTTCAATTACATAAACACACGATTAATAAATACAATTAATGACCTGTTTATATGATTTGGGATTTTTGTAATGCGAGAGATAACAAATAGTTGCCATTGGAATGACATCAAAATTTTTAACTAGTTTTACACAATCGCGAACGGGTTCGAACAACTTAATCATTAATAAAATACTTTTAAAAATCTATTTCTCATTTTCTTGAATTTTGATTAAAATACTTGCTTTGGGATCGAAATCATTTTCACACTTCATTATAGATTCCTTTGCTTTTGTTGATAACTTTTTTCTGCAATATTTAACTAAAACTGGGAACAAATCTTCACCTCCTGAGTGAACAAAGGTTAAAATTACTGAACAATAAAATGATAAAAATAATATTTTTGCCATGAATTTTATATTAATTTTATTTCTTTCTTCACTTTAATGAGTTAATTATTATTTTCTAACATTTGTGAAGTGCTTTGAGTTTGCAATATATGGTGTCCATAAAGTAAATATGTGTGAAAATAACATATTTTTTATTCGCCATATCTTATAGTTATTACAATCATATTAAATATATTTAATTCAATTGTTAAAGAGCCCAAACAACATACTAAAGTTAAAATGGTTTATTTGTTAACTATTATCATCAATTTGTTCTATCTTTGATTAAAAAAAACTCAAGAATACATTACATTGTATTACTCGAAAATGCTGGAAACCATTATTTACTCCTAGTATTTACACGAAGTTTTGTATACATTCTACTAAATCATGTTTAATAGTGTGAAAATATAATTGAAAAAAATAAACTCAATGTTCATAATTTATGTTGGCAGTAAAATTAGATTTTTCCCCCAAATTAACAGTTCAATAATAGCATAAGCTCTAACTTCTTTCAGCTCATTTTAGTTATTCTTTATTTAAATTAGTAATTTGTAATCAAATAAATAACAGTAAGGAAACTATCCATGAAATACTGGTAATGAGAGTCTCAAGGATGAAACGAATGTGGGCTATGAAAACATTTTTCTGCTGTGAGCTATGTTTAACTTAAACAATTGGCAAACAGTTGAGAAAATAAAGGAACTATTCATAAAAATATTTACACAACATTCAAATGTTTGTCAGCACAGATAATAAGATTTGAACATCAATTGTATTTAAACGTTATGTTTCGCTATATTTGTAAAACATTTTTGAAGAGAAATAGTAGAAAATGAAAGTTTTACGCTTTATGCGAATGTATAATAATATTTCGATACAACTGATGAAAAATATTTTAAAATTAAGAAATAAATGTGAAAGTACTACAAATCTTGAGGGAAAAGTTGTGATAATAACTGGCGCTAATACTGGTATTGGAAAAGAAACAGCTAATGAATTATCATTACGAGGGGCGAAGGTTTGTAATTACTTGGTATTTCGGTCTCTAGTGTTGTTGTATTGGCACTCATTATCTAAATTTAAATAAAAGTCATTAAGGGATGCATTAAAATGGAAAAGTTACTAAAAGTCAAGTCTCGGAATTGAATTTTATGAATTTATCTCTGTATTTGATACTTATCTTAAAAACGATATTAATTTCAAATGTCATTATTAAAGTTTAATTTAAAAATAATAATTAATTTGAAATTTTGAAACCAAATTCAGTCAGTAAACTCATATTTTTTTTAAATAAAAATTACAAGCTCTTAATGTTTTATCAGTTTAAATATAAAAGCATTAATATAAAAGTAAAAATGCTTTAATTTCATCAAAAGTATATATAAACAATAAATATTTGTTTTTATCAGGTAATTATGGCATGTCGTGATCTGGAAAAGGCTGAAATCGCAATGAATGAGATTTTGGAAAAGAATACAAATGCAAATATAGCTGTTATGAAACTTGATTTGTCTTCACTCAAAGATGTTCGAGATTTTGCTGAAAAAGTTTGTGAACAGGAAAAAAGTATCGATATATTGATTAATAACGCAGGGATTATGATGTGTCCACACATGGAAACA
>JAQFZT010002100.1:0-12582 GCA_034696325.1 Camisiidae sp. | reverse complement strand
CACACATATTTGCAATGGTTTGGTTTTAGCTCAACCGACCCTATAGTCTACAGTACAGTTGTATATATATTATACTAACGTCAATACATCTTCAATAGGAAACTTTTGCGTTCGCTCTCTTTCACACTCCATGTATTTCTCTTTAGCGTTTTTCTATTATATGGTCACTCACTGCAGACTCACTATTGACATTGCACTTCAATATTTAGTTGCTTTGCCAGAGCGGACAGTAGCTGCTGCTGACTAAAAGAAAAACATTCGCGAATTTCGTACATCGAACTAACGACAAACTTTGTTGGATGACTGATTCACTTTCGATCTCCTCTTATTTGTTCGCAATTTCAGTTATATTGTATGTGTTGAGCAATTGTCATCAGCATCGCTATCATAATCACAATAGTGTATCATATGTTCATATCATTTCATTTTCCCCTCACCTTATTTTATTGTCATTTCACAGTTCAATATATGTTAGCTTCAAAAATACAGTTTACTCTCCACTCAATCAATACATAATATTTTTCGAAAAAGAATTTATTTTGAAAAAGCATTGCTTCACAAAAGAAGTTATGGCTTTATATAAAAAAAAATCTAAAGTAGAAAAACTATTTTTTAATTAGAAAAAGGTTGATAGAAAGCCTTTTAGATAAGGTAGTGTTGACTGTATTTATGCTTTTAGGAGCGATCACTAAATGCTATATTGGTTTCAGTACTCGAAAACCATCAGAAAGTGACAAATTCATCAAAGCTGTACCATTGATGGCATGAACATTGGTCGAACCTTACACTAGCTCTTAACCATCTTATTTTGAGGTTCGCCTCTCACTGTTCCTGAAATGCTACTACTAATAGCTTTGTAAATATATCTGCGTATTTGACACCAACTCCAATGCACTCCATTTATGTGACTCAATGGCTTTCTATTCATGTATGAATGAATTGGTTTTGCTATTGCAAAGTGCATACACACGTGCATTCAGATTCACATCACTGTACTGTATATCTCAAATGCCTTTCAATAAACTCATGTTAGACTCAGATATATTGTAAAAAAAGTGAGAAATAAGTGATGGGTTCCTTCTTTTCTTTCCCTCCCAATGACCACCACATCGACCGCTGCCATTCAACCGCAACAAATTAAGTGTAAAGTTGTTGAAGAGTGAAAGTAAATATTTTATTGAATAATTTTTGTATTGTTAGCTATTGCGAGATAGGAAGTGGAACCACATATTATTGTATATTTTCTCTATTTTAATAGAAAAGCAAAAGTGTCGGGTGGAGTCCCTCCCAGCTCATGAATTTGATGTTTAAATTTAGTATAATATAATGCTCTGCACATTTTGAGAACTCATATATTTGCTGCTCTATTGCATTCTATCAAATTGAGACATTCAATAAATACATGTCTTTCCCACACCTAACTGTGAACAGAAATGCATAACTATTATGTAGTGGTGCGCAATCACTATAGTTTATGAATTGAAATTTTATCAACTTTTGCCGCGATTCAACTCAAATCAAGCGATTTCTTACTTATTGTGTATGTTTGAGAGCATGCATTTACTTATGCATTCATTTCTAATAGACTAACTTGTAAGGCAACCATCCGTTAAACTCATCAATAGTCAGTGAGTGAGCGGAAGAAAAAAATATTTTTTTGAAAATAGAAAAGATAGGCTCAAAACACTATTCCTCCGTAATTTGAAAAGAGTCCGTTTTTTACATGCAATGCTTGATTTGTTCGGTCTACATATAATGATTTTTTGGTGCTGTACTGTATTGTTATTCCCTTATTAATGAGGATGTTTGCATTTTTACACATCACTTGTCGTTTTACTTTTCTCTTCTATTCATATTTCTTTTCTTTCAATATTTTTCTCATACACAATATTCATAAAACTATATTGCAATCTATATGTGTGCGATCGACTGCATAAATATCAGAGGAAACGAGAACGGCGTTTATCTTTCATTGCTATCAAATTATTAAAAAATTTTCTGCCTTAATGTTTAGCGAACAGAAAATGACTGAATGTTCTGAATTGCATTCGAGTGCGTAAACAATAAAGTTTTTGAATGAAAACCAATGCATAGAGAAAATGATGAGTTTATTGAGAGATTTTAACAAAAGAGTCGTGATATTTATTCAAAGCTAACCTGTAAGCAATTTTACTCGTTAGACAAAATTGATGACCGAAACTACTGTATAAGTCAAACAAACTTAATGGGAAAGTAAGAGCACATTTTGCCGTTTTCTCAAACAAATATTTAGAATCACTTAAAGTCTATTTTGTTTAAGAATTGATGAAAACTTAATCACTTCTCAATTATCTTAGGTTTATATAACAAGCACTAAAATTATCAAATCATTGAAATGATGAATTAAACGGTTAAAAATGAATATTTGAATGTTTTATTAACAAATGTTAATATCTGAGTATTGATGTGGTTATGAATCTAATGATTTTGTTCATAATCAAGGAATTCTGGTTGTGATGAGTTTGTGTTTGATAATAATGTATAGTTATCAGCACTTTCATCAAGAGTTAATTTGAAAACTCTCAACAATTTTTAATAAAAATATATCACTCATTAAACGAATCAAAGAGAAGTGTGTCTAATAATCAAGAAAAAATTCTTTGTCTTCAGGTTTAGCTTATTTGAGATGTTTTGATAGCGAAAACTGTTCATATGCTTCAAATCCTAATGTAAACAAATGACTTCTTTGCTGTGGGTAAATAAATGTGAAGTTTATTCAAGCATTTTTATCGTTTAGTATTATAACTACTCAATCAACGATAAATTACTTATTTTCAAAATAATTAACTTTTTTAATCTTTATATCGATTAATATGAATTTTATTTTCAAATTTTTACACATTTATTGCTGATATACAACATTATTAAAGAGAGTATTTTATATTTTACACAATCAAAAAAGTTTAACTTCATTTTTGTATCTCTAATACTAGTCATGTTTTACTAAAATGTGAACACATTCGCAATCATTATTACAACACAATATCATATTTTCCAAACTATTTTAATGTATTACAAATTTTTTTCATAACAAACAATTTCAATTTTGAGTTCATCACTAAAAGGTTTGATTATTCGTATTGAATATAGAATAATCTGCGCAGCAATTAGAGTAATGTTGTCACTAAATCATGAGTAAGATATGATTTCCTTAAGGGTTTGATTTTTTTCCTAAAAATTAGTGATGAATAACTAACTTATCAATATTCAAATTTTTGTTTCGTCGGATCGTTCCTCTGATCTCTTCCAAACTCATCACGGGATCTGAAGGGCTTTGGGGGACAAAATTTAGTTGACTAAGAGATTGTCTATAAATTGACTAACTCTATGGTTTAGAAATTTTTTTTGTATCGCTCACACAAATTCAATGTGAAGCTTCTTAACGGAGTTTACTTTATTTTATAGTATTTTTTTTATTTATCTCTACAAAGTCCTAATAATCAAAAATACTGTCTGGAAGTTTGAATATAAATTTTCTCGTGTCTACTTGAATATCTAAAATTGTCTAAGGGAGGAGTCTGGACCTCCTTGGTTCCATGGCTAAGCTGTTTGCAAGAATCTTCTCTTTTGTTATTTGGAATTCATTTTCAATGTTTATTTCAATTGAATGTTCATAAAAAAAATCTATACTGAAATTAGCAACTATTACAATATTATTTAAACAGACATTCATGGAATTCAAGTTTATATTCGAGTTTAATTCGGATGAATCCGAAAAGAGCTTCACTAAACATACAGTACATTTTATTGTGATTTTTGAAGATAAGATTTTAGCTATCATTACATTGGCTATCATATAATTGAACATTAGTTTCCTTAAGATTAGTCGTTAAACTCATCATAAGAGAAAATTTTCAATATTTTACTTAATCATTCGATTTTGAAAATTTGTTTTTTGTGTACTTTTATAGCGCTTTTTATTGATGTTGAGAATATTCATCAGTTAAACAACTGATGACATTAATATTGTATAGATTTATTTGAAACTATTCAAAACACAATAGTTATAGGGAAAAGTTATAACTTAAGTACTGTACAAGTATTATTAAATTTAATAGTATTTAATAATTGTTATGTATTTAGATATAAAAGATTAGCAGATATAACGTGAAGCAATAAATTTAAGTTTTTTTTGGTTTTTGAACTTTTAAATGACATTTAAATGCGCATTAAATTTGATATAATTTCTACATAAATATTAAGTATAAATTCCTTTTTTGCTGTATTGATATAAGTTTTATAGGCTCTAAATACAAAACATTGTCAATTGATTTTTATATTAAGTAATGCTTAAATGCAATTAAGGCTAAGATAATATATGAATAAATACAAAATAAGATTTAATTATAATTAATTAAATAGTTTGGGCTCACCAGTGAGATACTGAGGTTCGTAATAAGAAGTCATGGTGTGGATCAGAACCTGTCTGGTGATGAGTCAATGCAAATGAATTCGGAGTTGCGAATGGATTGGCGAATGTTGACGGAACCGCTGTTCCAGCATTGGCTCCGAAATGGTGATAATGATGGTGTGTCGCAGACGATACACTTGCAGATGAAACTGCTTGAGATGCGATTAACATTGCATTTTCATGATGTGAATTGTGATCATTTGATGGAGAATTACCCGAAGATGTAGAAGGACTGTTAGGTTAAAATTGTATGAAAAAAGAATTTATTAATAAAAAATTACTTTTTAAAACTTGTTTTTTATTATTTAAATTTGAATTCAAACTTTTGTAATATGATATATAGGCATATCTTTAGCAAAAGTTAATAAAACTTTATTATGACAACAAATTATTGTGAATTATAGTCAAATTTACTCAATTTTCTCCAGAGCAGTAAATTTAGTATTAAATTCCGTTTATTTAATAAGTTTAGTATAAAATTAGAAAAATATTAAAATTCATGGATATGATTGAAAACATGAGATTCTCCTAAATCGAGTATCTTATATTGACTATAATTAGAAATGTGAAATGTTAAATTCTTTCAAATTATCTTCTAACTAGTGAGAAGGTAGGCCTTAGCCCAAAATAATAATGAATTTCTTTTAAATATCAGAACTTATAATAAATAATAATAGATTTTCATTCTGGAAACTTATAATAAAGGAAACATGAGAAATGTGCACAGAGGTTCCATATGGTTCCTTTTGGTTTTTATTAGTTCCTATTTCTTATTGTTTATAGTTTCAGTGGCGTAACCTTTAATTCTGTATTTAGGAGTTGTAGCCACTTTTTGGAGATAAAAAATGTTTCCGGCACTACTCCATGTTATACTGGTTCTAATGAGATCTCTCTGACCTCTGCAATAACTACAGACCGAGGAGTAGATATTAATTTGAAAAAACGTTAAGATTTTATTATATAGATATTATATTCAATTAATAAAAATTGTTGCACTCTTTGATTTTGCTTTAAAAAATTGACTAAATTTACTTCTAAACAGTAACAGAATGAACAGTAAGTTTTTTTTGTGAATGAATTATAAGTATTAATAGAAGAATAGAAGCTCTATTATTCCAAACAATACAACTAAATCTATTATTTTATTAGATTTTCATTTCTATGCGTTTCATTCAATTCTCCCTCTTTGATGACCTTAAAGTCATATAAGATGAAAAGCGATGGAAAATTTATCCTTGAATCAAATTTTTCATTCTTTTCATTGATTGATTTAAAGGAAAGACAAAAACAACAGATAAATGAATTGAATGTTTTAATGAATTTGTGTTTGGATTGCCTCGGATTACAGTTATATTACAATCACTTACTAAGTTAACAAACCTGATAATACCTGTACTAATACCGCAATAAAAGTAGAAATTCAAGAACAAACAAACTGTAGCTCTGAGTATTGTTCTGTACTTAAGTACTTTTTAGACATGTTATGGTTTTGTATTAAAAAGAAAAGATTGTCAAAAAAGGTGAAAATAGTGATCGCGTAACCGTTGAAAAACGGAGAAAACTAATCAAATGCTCATTTATTGCGAAGAAACAATTACTTACATAAGAGATTTACCATCTTTTACAAGAACTGGAACCGCAACTTTACGAGGAGAGGAACTGTATGCATGACTCGATGAATTGTTCGATGTGTTACTGCTTTGATTGACACCACCAGTTGTTGAGTTCTGTGGTGGTGTTGGCGAGGCGTCGCTCATCGCCTTTTCTTTTGCTTGACGTTTGCATTTATAGCGATGATTCTATAAAATCAAATTTACTTTTCAATTTAGAACGCATTTACGATCACATGAGGTATTCCTCTTTTCTATTCATTCATTGATAAATACCTGAAACCAGATCTTCACCTGCAGAGTAAAGAAGAAAAAACAAACTATGTTTAACTCTAAAGTTTTTTTAATGTGCAAAAGATTTATCTTGAATGACAATCTGATTAAAGATTGACGTAAGGAAATAGAAAAAATTGGATTGTTTTGCTTACATAACACATCATAACTTATATTCAATCTTGCAATAGAAAAAATAGAGGTTATGAACTCACCTGTGTTGGGGTCAATTGAATTAGTGATGCTAAATGTTCGCGTTCTGGGGCTGATAAATATCTTTGCTGTTTAAATCTTCGCTCCAATTCGTAAACCTAAAAATATTGATTGAGATATATTTACAAGAATGTAAAGTCTCAGCAAAAGAGAGGAGTTTTGTTAAATTAAAGTGTTTTTGAAGAGAGTGTATAACTTCTGCAGAAATCGAAAGCACACTTTTAAACACACTTTACATGTGTATCACTATTACAACCGCAAAGTTGATGTCAAGAATTGGTTAAGAGCTTTCCAGATGAAGCATTGAGATAAGGAAAGGGGGATTAGTTGGAAGGGTGTTGATGAGAGGGTCATCCATATGAGAGAATACAATGATAAGGGTCATCGTGTGTCTTGAAGAGGTCATACACCCTGAAGTAGGCACTCATCATCACACGTACCTGCGCTTGGGTGAAGAGCACTCTTCTCTTTCTTCTTTGATGATGAACTGGTGTAAAGTGCGGCCCAACTAATCCTTTAGGTCCCGACGGCAGAAGACAAGATGTTGGACCTGATGTAACTGATTGTGAGGCTTGACTTTGATATGTTGGCGGCGGATATGAGCTCCAAGTTGTGGGTCCACCATTTGGATAGAAAGGATCGTAATAAGCACTTGGAAAGCTTGATCGCTGAACTTCTGGGTTATACACTGATGAAGGGGATGACGACGAACCTATATTCATGATTACGATAGTTTCTCACGATAGCTCACGATTACTCTCAGAATGAGATGGAGAGCTCTTCACCACTAGAATTGAACAGAGTTGCAGCAGAAGCAACAACAACAACAACAACTTGAAGAAGTATTCAATAACTACTTATATGAATTTGTGCTCAACACTACATTTCTCATTGGCTAAGGGTTTGGCTAATGTCCAAATACATCATTCAGTTATGCCAACCGATGGATGTGTCCCTAAACTGACAAAACCCACATTATGCTACAGACATGCGTTCAAGAGATTCACTAACTTTTCTATCATATATTCAATAAATTGAAGCCACAGTATTGAAGGCCTTTGTGTGTGAATCGTCAAGAGTTTTGTAACTACAGTACTGTTATGTTTGCTTCAATTTTACGCTAATAGTTGTGCCCTTTGCTTATGTTATGACAATCTGTAGAAATGCCTCAATGTTTGCATTAAAGATTATTTCTTCCCCAACGAAAGGATTGCTGAATATGTGTGTTATTGAATATATATTCAGATGTCAATCACTACTAATGTCGTCCCTAAAAATTGGTTAACCTTTAAATGAAACATCAACTTTTCGTTAATAAAAGTTTCAACTCCTCTACCACTCAATACGGAAACTTATTGTATGTTTAAAGTGAATGTAACTAAATATTAGTTTTTTCACAATTCAAAAGCATTTCGAGTCTTTTCATGAAATTAAATTTTTTAAACCAACAGAAAAGTCAGAATTTATTCATATTTTTAAAACTTGGTATAAAACTAGTAAAGGATCTAATATAAGATTATTATTACAAATTTCTTATTTGACGATAATTACTGTTAATCGTAATGTTAGAATTGTTGCCATACATTACGATCATTCTTGTTAAATGACAAACTTTCGGGATTCCTTTCATAGAATGCCATCAAACTGAAGGTTAACTCATAAATTCAAGTAATCAAGATTTTAATAAAAATATTAATTTCTAGGAATAAGAACACCTAATATTTACACAGAATTTGGTTATTTACTGAAATGGCAGTGGAATAGTTTGAAAATTTATTGTCAAAATTATTCTTATGAACATAAATCCTTAAATCAGTTGAAAAATAAAGTTCTTGTAATAGCATTTGAGAAAACTTCTGTTAATTTCAACTAAAATAAGTTAATGAATAGAGAAATTCCAATAAAACTATTTTATTTCAATAGATTCACAACAAAAAAACTATTTTGAAAAGATGTGATGCGAGTCATGAAATGTAAGATAAGTCACGTAATAATTCATACTTTAATTCACGAAATTTAAAATCTAAATAAATATCAGCTTTTAGTTAATAAACAGAATGTATTTCTCTAATAAATAAAATTGAAGTTTAGATTAATTTTATGATAAAATAAATTGTGAAAAAATCGAAAATAGACATTATATAATGTTGTCATTCTTGGGCTTCATTAGCGGCCACAACTCCAGCGCTGAACACAACACAATAGCCAATACAGCAAATGATTGAAATACAAAATATAAAAATAGCCCAGTATAAGGTGATGATTATAAAAGCAATCAAATATAGAATTTCGTTACAATATTTATCACCAGAACTTTTATCGAAATTTGGAAATGCTATGCCATAGATTGTAACGCACGCTTCAAATGAAAACTCTGTTAATTAAATACTTGATCTTATGTTTAAAAACTAATTTACCGATAATGAAAGTGATAAAAATTGCTATTAAAGTTGAACACAAAACACTTTTTGTGAGTCCAGTGCAAATACTTTCATTGTCCTCCATATCAAGCCATTTCCATCGAATCCATTCAAAGATGACACCATTGATCATACAGAGCACACCATAAACTATGAGAATTACTGGTATTAAAGGCCTTACCGGACAATCATTGACAAAAATGATGCCTTCATTAAAAACATTTAAATCTTGGATTAAATAGAATTATTTGATTAACAAAAAAGCTTACCAATCGCTAAACTTGTCAAACCGATCGCATTATTCAGCATAAAGATAATGAGAGAAACGCCTTAACAAAGGATAATTGAAGTGCAAATTAGAAACTAAATGCTTATATATATTATGATAAACAATAGATTTGTGTAAAATGCTTATAACGTTATATTTTATAAGAAAATAACTATACTTCGCAAAACAACGCGGATATCTATATAGTTTATTTTCGACCGTTGAGAACGAAAGTAATTTGAGGAAATCAGTTGTTCAAGAGATATAGCCAAATGAAGACAAGGAAATCCTACAGTAATTTGCTTTATATCAGAAGCGATCAAAATTCTTAGTAAGTATCTATTCATCATTTTAACTTAAATGTGAGCTTCTTTCGCAATTATGTATTTTTGTGGTCTCATATAAAGCAAATTATTATAGGATTTCGATGCTATTATTTGGCTGTATCTTTGAAACTACTTATTTTGCCTGAAAAGTTCTTTCGTGAAAATAACTACCGAAAACTACGTCTAGATATTGAGTTTCAACGAAATCCGAGTTTTCATGTCAAGTATAATTAAGCTTAAATTTCAATGTAATTTATTCGATGACATACAAGATTTGAGTAGAATTATAATGACATCTCCACAGAAATTAATATTAATGCCATTGTTTCTAACTCTCGATTCTTGTATTTTTCGGAAACAAGACTTCTCATACTCTTCCTTTTCATTCATTTTTTCAATTTGTTTAGACTTTTCAGATTTTTCAGACATTTTGTGGTTCTCTATTCAAGTAATCAATTGGTATTAATTTATTTGAAATATTTTTATGACGAAGACTTCTGTTGAAGTTGAAAGCGCTTGGAATTAGTTTTTAATTATAAATAAATAGATTTTTATTAAGAAAAGAGTTATATTAAACAATTCAATATATTTATGCACAATATTTATATGCAATGCATTGACTTTAACTGAAATGATTTAAAACTGATTCGCGAATACTTTAAACTTAAAAATCATTGTTAAGCGCATTTTGCATAACAACTTCTGTCAGAATAAAAGAGCTGTTAAGCAAAATAGTTATTTTGATGTCAAGAACGCGCTCAATATGTTATGTGAGATCATTACTAGACTGATGAAAGTTTATTACTATTAAAATCCTTAATTTGTGCTCATTTCTCATAAAAACTCACAGAAAAAAGTAATTTTCATATCAATTTTTGGTGGTCTGACATCTTTTTTGGGTTTGGACCTAAAGATTCGGTGACTCGAAGCGAGGAGTTCGGAGTGAACAAGATTTTGTTGGCCAAACTAATCATAACTTGTGGTAATTCTGTATTTGTATCCTAAAAGTTATACTATTATTATAATATTAAAAACTTAAAATTAAATTTGAACTAAAGTTAATTTTCTTACGAAATTTTTCTTTCACTCATTTACTCATTCAAAACTTCAATAGAAGTTCTAGAAATCAATTTCGAGAACCCCAACAAGACTCGAGTCTCAATACCAGCTCTAATTCTTATATAGGAATTGAGAATAACTTTTATTTTTTATTGAAATTAGAGCTCAAAGAAAACTAGAATAAATTATTTGAATAAAAATCGGAACCGAAAATATAATTTTATTTGAATTGAGAAAGTCTTTATTATATTTGCTGTTTTGATAATTTGAATCCTATTATTGTCGGAATTCTAACCAATTTCCTTGAGTTAGTATTGAGTTTAATGTCATTCTTGAGTCTCCGTCTGAAGTAATTAATTGTCGCATGAGTTCATGAGATTTCTGACGATCGGATTCATTTCCAAATTTAGTTATGTCTAGTATTTCTGTGAACACGAAATACATATCCATGAGGTCCTCAGCCATACGGTCTTCAGCAACCATTGTCTCCACATCTTTAGTATTTTTCAATTTTTCGGGACTTAATATATGAGAGTTTACAAAGTCAGCCAATTTTACTTTAAATACATTCTCATTTGGATTCCCGACTGGAAATAATAATATATTTGAAGACTTGATCTCGCCATGAGTTATGCCATTCTCGTGCAGATATTTAAGAGACACAGTGAGACATTTGATCCAAGATTTAGCCATCATTTCATCGATATTTTTATGCTTTTGGCGTTTTATATAAGTCTTTAAGTTTTGATGCGCGTGTTCTAGTATGAAGTAATAGTGTTTGTTCTCATTCATACTAATTATGAAATAGACATCAATAATACCATCAAAACAAGCAGTGGTTAAAGCATTTGTTTCATTAATAACTGCTTCGCGAACATCTTTAATGCCTAACTGTTCGCGTAATGGAATGTCTACGAATTTCACCGCAAACTTTTTACCTTTTTCTGGCATTGCTTTTGCTATGCATTTGTTGGCTTTCAATTTCTCTGTGAAACCATTTGCATCAAAATCTTTGTCGAACTCTCCCTCATATACGGCTCCGTATTTTCCTTTTCTCATCAATTGATTGATTTTTACGCCATATTTTGTAAACTCATTCATCTCTTCTTCGGGAATAACAGTTGGATTTATTGTCTGCGCAGTAATGCTTTCAGCGTTTGCGGATTGTATTTTCTGAACTGTATCTGATTTTTTTGGCATTTTTTACTTTCTTAATCAAATACTTTCACCGATCTTTTGATTTAAAGTTTTTTTTTCAAAAAAGAAGTATTGTTAGAACGAGATATTTTGACTTAATTTTTGATTTTTACTATTACAAAATACCTTTTTCCGCAATTTAAATAACCTTCACTTACCACTAGACACCGATTGGGAACCCCTGTATACAGCTATCATAGGAATAGCACATTATTCGCAAATCACGCTCAGAATTTTGCATTTCTTTAGTTGTGTCACTTTGTGTTGAAATTTTTAAAAAACTTCCAAATTTAAATGTTAAGCACTTTTTACAAATAGTCAGAACTTTTATTCGACTTTTTGAAAGAATAGGTTTTCAGTTTAATTCATATAAAAACTAATTAAGTATTAGAAAGATATAAAATTGAATAAAAAAATTATTGAACAATTTAAGAGTTTTCCTCATTTATTTGATTTCTAACCTATAAGTTAATTATCCGATAATTGAATTATTATTTAACTAAATAAAACATTACTAATGTTAAAATGAATATTAATTTGTTTATTAAAAACTAATGTTAATTAATTAAATTTTATACATGAAATAACACACTTTAGAGAAACAATGGCTTTCAGTGTTGAAATTGATAGGAAGCTATAGCTTCTGTTATAGATATTAATCAGATTCTTCTGGTATTTGATGAGAATCAATCAAATGGTTTTCTTCCTTCTTTTTGTTCTTTTCAATCAATATGTGATAAATAGTGTTCTAAAGAAGTAAGTTACC